>VXAV01005739.1:41497-53593 GCA_013399715.1 Alectura lathami | reverse complement strand
TTTTTTTTTTTTTTCCCCAGAGTAAGGAAATGAAGGTCTAAAGGGCATATAGATGGGAAAATATCTTCAAAAAATACAATGAGGAAGACAAGAGAAAATGTATTACTTCTACAAACTCTTTAGCAATGTGGAAAACCTCTCACTTAAAGGAAGAAAAACTTAATCAAAGCTCTTACCAATATACTATCACCTGCTGGGAGAGTAATAACAGTGTGCGACTCTCCATACAAAAGGAGAATGCAGAGTCTGAGGCTTCAGCTTTCTTTTCATCTAGTGATGGTGTTAAAAAGCAACGATGTAAACTGCTTTCCATATAGTTGGGAAAAAAAAAATTACTCTGTCTAACCATCTGCACTATTACCAACATCAGTATTTAAAAACATAACTGAGTTTTGAAGCCTTGCACTAAGGCGGTAAGGCACAGTCTGAACACAGTGGTAACTGACTTTTTCATTTTTTATTATTTTATAACAATTGTTGTTTTAACCATTAAACTCCCTCCCCCAACGTCTTTGCTAATTAATGACTACTGAAACAGCCAGACCTTTCCAGCCCATTTCATATTCTCCTGAAGCCATTTTATAGCAGATGCAAGCTCCAAGCTGTAAACTTCTTCCATATTAACATTCACTGTCACATGCTTAAGAAAAAGCTTTGGATCAGATATACGAGCAGCCAGAGTAAGTCTCTCCATTCCTGCTTGATAGTCACTGTTACTCTGAACTGTCTGGTCTTCACATCTGGAAGAGAATTTTCACAAATACAAAATTATGCAACATGCAGGCCCCTGTGTCATTTGCCTCATGGTTTATACTAGCAATAAAGTTACAGAATCATTAAAATAATGACTTCTGTTCACTTATGACAGACGTTAATTTTGAGACAGATTTTAGCTGATTATTCTGAAGAATGTTAAAAACTCAGAACAAGTTATCTTTTAAGCATATTTTACAGTACTGAAACATAATGGGATTTAATGCCAGTGCAGAGCAGGTCTGCAATATCCACACTTCATGGAGAAATGTTCGACTCTGGGCTGGCAAATTCAGTGAAGGAATCTATGACATTTTCTGAACTGGAAATTGCTAGAATTTATGTAGCATGCTCAAGCCCAAAGGATTACTCATGTTTGGCATGTAATCATTTTTGGAATAAGGGTGTGCCTAAGCAACATGCAAGAACAGAGCTTACTCTTTAAGCACACAAGCAGAGGTACAACAGCATACTTGTGAAACTGGCATCTAGTATTGGCTGCAACCTCTACATCAACAAGTATTATTAAAAAAAATAAATCTTATTAGGGAGTTTAATTTCCTTGTGCATTAAACTAGCTGAAGGATATATCCTAAGTGTAATCAGAACAAGTCTTCTGATGATAACAATTCTCAAAATTATGATGTTCTTCTGGCCAGCACTGTTTTCCTAATAGTTGATAATATTTGAAACAGAGTGGGATTCTCCTCCTCTGCTGCATGCAAGATATACACGTATTGTTTTACAGGACATTATTACTTTGACCTGAAGTAACCAGTGTTCCAAACAGAAATTTAACCTTCCCAGCACAAAAACCTGGAGAAAACAAATCATGCATCTTTGAGGTAAGATGTTCAAAAAAGACAAGGTATAAAAAAATCTTTTCATTTATGAAAAGAACAAAGCCAAGAGATGCATTCCTTGGGAATGGTAGAAGGAAAAGAAGACCAAGTGCTCAAGTTTGAGATGCCTCTATTCACCTTTCTTAAACACAGCTCTGCTATGCAGTTTCACATATTGATGCTGAGCCAACCAACCCCAGAAAAAATGGGATCTTGAAAAATGAATGACAGGTATAACCTAATGAGAGTAGTTCATGGTTTGTGGACTAGTGGGAAAAGTCACAAAACACTATTTTATCTGAAGGTACTCAGTTTCACACGGAGGAGAAAAAAAAAAAATCACACAAATTTAATATCACAACATCCCCTTAAAAAAAAAAAAATCAAATAAAATGTTGTCATGCACTTCCCAAAGAACAGCTAAAAATGCTACATTTGCTTTATGAAAGGAGTTAACATTCTGACTGTGCGCTTCTCCAGTGTTTAACTGCAACACAACAATTCATCGATTAAGAAATGAACCTATCCTGGTGTTGAGAATACAATACCCTTGTAGGACATCAAACACATTCAACTAGGGAACACAGGCCAGTAGGGAACAATTATTTTTCTGCTACACATGTGAAAACAAAACCAGAAACATTTACGGTTCTGTAACCAGTTTGGAAAAAACGGATTAAAAACAAGTTTAGAAATTAGGATTCTCTTTCCCAGCCAATGGAAAATCAGATCTCTCATTTATTACATGTTCACACCGGTAAGTACAATATAGAAGGTACACATCTGACAACAAACCTTTTCAGTATTATTTGAAGAGTCTGAGTAGTAGCTCCTGGACTTTGAATATCACTGGCATTTGAAACTAGGAATAATTCAATGGCCAACAGCATCTCAACCTCAGACACGTAAAAAGGAACTGGCAAAATTTTGCGATGTAAATTTCCCTGCAGTGGTGGGTAGCAACCCAGTGATAAAGCAGCTGAGAATAAACACAGAAACGTAAGAAGTTAGGATTACCAGTACTGAACACGGATCGGTTTTCTTCATTACGTGGCTAAGAATGTGGGAAAAATCCCACAAAGTCTAAATGGATTTTACTGTTCCACCTGTGAAATGGCCTGTTCTGAGAAGACAGCAAAAAGAATTCACTCATAACAGTCACTCTTGTAAAATGTTACTTGTAACAGTGGATATTATTAGCAATGATTAAAGCTACAAACAGGAGTACACAGAAATCTAGTCTGCCTAGATGAAAATGTGAAGATGACAAACTTTTTAACCATTTCAAGGTTCACATTTCTGAAATCCTGAAATTGGACGTGAAAAATTAATTTAATCAGAATTACATTTATTTCATGCCAAGTGGTATCCACTGATTTGTATTTTCAACTAACTATTTCCCAACAAACATTCTGGTTACAAATAAATTCCTGACATCGGCACAAAGTGCCCTTTTCTTCTTACAACGTTTCTCCCCAGTTTATGTTACCCAAAGAACATCATAGGAGGATGCTTAAAAAGCAACTTACTTTTGTAGTAGGTTCGAGCTTTACTCCACAAACAACTTCTTCCCAAACCTGTGATTAATCCTCTAAGCAAAAAGAAATCAACAGCTATCTTTTTTGAAAGCATGAAGTCTACTGCAGAAGACGAGACCCCAAGGTTCTTGCTCTCAAAACAGGCATTTAACAGCTTGTTAAAAATGTAGCTGTACTGAGCAACATTTACAGTATCTGAAATGAAATGAAGAACATTTACCAAATAGAATCAAAGTCTACTTGAAGCATCATTTCTCCATGTTGAGGATCAGTACCCAGATTAGGCCTTTTGCTTCCAGGAGCACAAAGGCTGAGATAACTTACAGTACCGCTTTATTCATCAAAAGTCTTTCCATAGAGATATACTCCTTTCCTTCACATTGTCAAACCGGAAGTGTTAAAGTCCAACTAATAATCTGCTGTCAAAACCAACAGGATCAGATAAAAATGTATTCACTTGCCAAAGTCTACAAATAAAATTCTCACCGGATCATTCAGACTTAAAATTTGGACAATAGAAATCACCCTGGTGCTTCTGCTCTTACTCTGAACTGGCCACTTCATCTCACCTGCCCACTTCTTTGTAGGACTGAGCAGTCTTGTATCCACCTCACGCCTCAAAGCATGAGACCCTTCTAGGATCCGCTAAGTCGATGGTCTTCCAATTAGGTTAGTAACTAAAAGCACACACCGGTAACAGGACTGACACCTGCACACAGGAGTCAGCTGAGGTTTCCTCAGTGGCGCCTACGTAACTACCCATCTCCTCTTGAAGCACACATCCCAAACTTGTCAGATAAACTAAGCCCAAAAGAGCACCCAATTCTTACCATGGTGCGTTAAAGAACTCTAGGGTGGCTACCTTAGTTTCTATCCTATTGTATAGACTGTGTATGATCTTTGAAAATTTAGAGGATCGCTCCCATGCCCTGTGTAACTGAGCCTAATGGAGAAAGAAGACGGGCAAATAAATTCCGCGTGCACCTAAGTGAGGTAAAAGCTGCAGAGTACAATACATGTTTCAACTGACACTAAAATCTTTAAGCAAAAAAATAGGCCCATCTAAATCCATCTTCCTCAAGGAATTTTAGTAGGAAAACAAACAAAAAGAACAGTGCTGAATAATCAGATACTTTTTTCGCTCTTAGTACAGTATCTCTCTGTACTTACCAGAACTATTCTGGAAACCTGGTAAGTTCTGCAGAACTTCAAACGCCTGCCTGTATAAACTCTGCCTCAGGTACTTGTGCACAAGTAAACATAGCAGATTATGTCGAATGAGGATGTCATTCTCATCACAGGGCCACAGCGGTGTGTTTGTGATCCACTCTGACTCTATGGCAGAGAACGGCGCTGCGTTATTTCCATGAGCTAAACCTGCTGCATCTCTGACAGCAGGGCATTAAGAGTACATCCCAAACTGTCGCAGAAAACAATTTTCAGAACTTCACATCAAAGGCAGTTTGAATTATCAGTGATTTGTTTCTTAGCACCAGTACCTCCCAGATGGATTCCTGGAACTTTCAAATTTTAAGTAAACCCTTTTGTTCAATACCACAGTAGTGAAATGACCCGTCAGTGGTATACGTATGTGTGTATACAAATGTGTATACATTTGTTTACATATTTAGACCTAAGAGCAAATTTTTGATGCTGAATGTTACTTCACAGAACACCTACTCCTGTATATACTTCTGAGTTTCTTCTTTCAGTGGGGCTGAATTCCAAAAGGCCAGTAATGTGTAATTTTATTGCAGAAAAAAATAATATCCAGAGGCTACCTTTGCTATTTGAGTATACTGGGAAGGGTAAAGAAATGCTGCACTGATCCAAGCCTGAAATTTTTTTGACACTGAATTTCACCTGTCTCAAAGCAAATTTACATGGGGCAGGGTCACTTTTCAAGCAGCACCCCTCCCTTATTACGGTAACTTCTGAACAGTGTAGGCAGTAGAATACCATGAAAACTCTTCTGAAAAAAAAATGGTGTTGGTCATAATATTTCAAGAAGAATACTAATTAATAAGATGGATCACATTTTTTTTTTGCTGTCCCGGTATTACTAGATTTATTTATTACCACAGACCAACATGCAACTTTCAGCTGAAGTCTTTTATAAGACGGAACTGTTCAAATTTAAAACACCAAGATTCTGTTCTTTGTAAGACAAGCTTACCTCTCAACACCCATGTCGCTCCATCTAAACTTCCAGTTTTAATATAAATTTCTGCAGCGTTGTTGACAATTTGACATCTTGATGCTAACCTCTCTGCCCCTGTAAGTCCTTTCAAGACTGTAAACTGTATCTGTAGCTCATGCAATTTATCCAAAACCTTCTTTCCCTAGCATAAGGGTGAGAAGGGAAAGGGGGAAGGTCTGAGAAAGCAACAACATTGATGAACACAGAGTACTTACACAAAATACAGCACACTTCTTGGGTCACAGGTTTATATATCAGATTTATAGCAGTTTAGCAACACTATCCAAATTAAGGGTGGAAAAGAATTGCATAGCAAAAATTCTAATGAACAATAGTGGATTTTTCGTGATTCCATAGATTAATAAAAACAACATCCATTGCTGAATAGCTCCCAGCACACTATTATCCTTAGTATTGTTTCTACAGTATAATGCTCCTAGACAGTATTTCTAAAATATTTTGTCATTCCTTTGTATTTGCTTATATATATGCAAATATATATACATATATATATATGCTTATATATATGCTTACATATATATGTATACTATATCTATACTATATGTATACTAATATTTTTACTCTTTTGATTCTATTCAGCACTACATGACTTATAAAGATTTAAAAAGATCATATAACAACTTTTTAGAATGCAGGAGAGCATGATTATTAACCTGAAATAATTACCAGCATGAGACAAACAAAACACTGATAATTTTACACAGCAGGACAAAAGGCTGGAAAAAGTTGTGCCTGTCTGACCAAGAGTAAACCAACCAACAACTTTATCATCATATTCCAAGTTGATTTTTAGTCTGGTTTTCAAAAGTTTCCTACCAGACACCTTTCTTCTTCCTCCTCTTTTTGGTTGGCCTTCTCAGTCAAAGATGAAGGAAAGGTAACATTTTCAAAGACAATGAAGATCTGACCAATCTAGACAAAGTGATGATCAAGTTGAAGAGGAATACCAAATTAAAACCAAGGGCAGGCAGGATTCAGTACGTGCTGTCTGGCAACAGCTTGCTGGTCAAGCAACATGAACACAGCTCCAGCCTAGCCACGTTCCAGCTCTCCCTTAGTGGGTGCATCAAAAAGGAGGTGGCTTATTGAAAGGTGTGGTGGTGTGCGTGCACACAGGTGGCAGGGGAAGGAGGGCTGTGGAGGCAGAGGGAAAGGGAGGTTTAGCTGATAGAAAATGAAATGTAAAGAAGCTTAGTTTTCTGAAAATATCTTGAGTGCACATACATAAGTACTGTGAACTGGCATATGCTCAAAATTGGAGACTTCTGAAGGCCTACAGGTATCTGCAATGGTCTATCTCAAAATAACCCATAAATGAATACAAATTAGATTGCTGTTACCTGCAATCTATAACATGCAATGCTGTAGATGTGTGTGACCGAAGGGAAAAAGTACATATCAGGTGAAAATTCGAGAGCAAAACAGAAACTTGAAATCTAAGTGTAAATCAGAAACAAAATGCAAAGGTCAGAAGGATCTGACCCTCTGCCATTGCAAAGAGGTTGCTTTACAGGAAGATAGAAAACATGCAGACAACTCAAAACGCAGATGTGGAATGAGATCCTTAACTGGACATTAACTTCTGAACAACCTTGTGAAGTACTAAGAAGGTGAGTAAAAATAAAGCAAAGCAAGGTCCTTCTAGACCTAGTAAACAGTTGAAACTAGCAGTGGATGAAATAATTCCCAAGGTGACATTATCACTGAGGGAGATTCTCTAGAAGTAAATATCCAGAAGGTAGTCTAGGGTTGCTTGGAGATTGTTCTCCATGGAAGATCTACTCACATGCCTCAAATTTGCATGTATTTTCAAAGTTCATCTGTTTCATGAACTTTCCTCAACTTCTAAAAACAATGCTCTCCTCAGAACCAAGAAGCATAAACACTTTACCCTTGAGAGCCACCAAGCATCAAAGATATGAGCTAAAGGGGTCTGATGTTCATGAAGGCAGAAATGGTCTGAAAAGGACATCTAGAGCTTCAGGCAGTCTGAAATACTCTCAGAAATGCATGAGGCATGTCTTAAAGCCAAGGCTGCTTTGGCCACAGCTCTTAGATCAAAGGCTTCATCCTATCTTATTTTCTGGACCACTTTTTTGAAGAAGGAAGTTGTAAGATCAAGTAGGTAGCCCACAATCACAGGATTATGGACTTATTAGATAGATACAATGGGGGGAATCTGGTTAGAAAGAAGTAGTAATGACAGTTCTAGTTCATCCCTGAACCAGAGATCAATCTGGGATTTGTCAGTACTGATAAAAATCAGTGCACACCTCATTCACACTCCAGTATGGTCAATGCAGGCTGTCTGCAAAGGTGTATGAGGATCTTGGAGAGCAGTCTGTTGAGAGAAGGATTTGACACTAAGCACAACACTCTCAAAGGAGCCATCTTTTGAACATAATCTTTTGCTCCATACATTAAAAAAAAAAAAGAAAAGAAAAGGAGTAACATAAGAACTGCCTGCTTTTTGTAACCTCTACTACACAACAGAAACAAGAGGCATGCATTTGACACCTTGTACCTCTGAAATCAGGAAATAAAAGTGAACTTCCCTGGAATATCAGACATCCTGCAATGCAAATCTCAAGATCTCCCTTATACTGGATCTGGAAAACAGCTAACAACATGATGGCATATCCCTGCAAACACTGAATATATGCCATCTCTGCTGAAGACAACAGCCAGCAAGCCAGCCACAATAAGCTCTGAGCGCACCTCAATGCAAAGAACCCAGACCACCTCCTCTGTCCAGGAATCTCCCAACTGTTCTAAGAGTGAATACTATGGAACAAGAGCACTTTAAAAATTCCGGTGCAGTACTATAAAACCACTAATGCAGTGACCCTTTCCCTCTCTTCTCTCTTCAGGCAGTGTAACGTTGTACTGTGGCACTCTTCTGAGACAAGTGCAACAAGTGTGCCGGAGCCTCATCAGGACTTGCTAAAGACCATTCTACTCAACAAGCTGGGGCTGCAAAACTTCTGACTCATCAAATGGGTGTACCACATCTAAGCCAAGCACCTTTATCAGATATCCCCTAGGACTTGGGGTGACCCTGGAAACAGGCAGCAGTGCATGGTTTCACGTAACAGAATTCCTCCAGGTCACCCTTTACAGGCAGTAGCTCACAAGACATTTTAGTTCTTTGATGTAAACTAGAAAGGGTTCCTCAAGAAGAATTCACCAGGAGAAAAAAAAAAACAGACAAAAGGGGACAGGGAGAGTTTGCTTTTGTTCATAAAAATACATGCTATAAATCATGTATGGGATGAGAAGCGTCCCAACAGAATAGTTATTAATTGTAAGGCCCTAACATCAAAAAGGCAAGCTCAGAATGCAATCACTGACCCAAACATATCCCAGCACCATTGGTGGCTTAAACTATCTCATATGGCACTGGCCATGTTGCACTGTGTAAGGGATGTAGATTGGTGTAAACAGCTTCCTGCCAGGATGAAAGGGAAGAATTAAACACTGAAACAGAGCTTGCTGCAGTCAACTTATGATCAGAATTGGATGAGGTCTAGAAAGTGTAAACATCCAGTGAGAGCTCTAGTTTCTGAATGCTGGCAATTCGTAATATCTGACAGCAGGAAAGGATTGTGAAGGGTATGCGTGAGGTCAAGCTCTCTGCAGGATTCACACAACACAAATCCAAACCTGGCCCGTAGTGTGAAATGAGAAAGGACCCGAGACAACAGAAGAAAAGCACTTCTAGAAAAACATTCTGGGGAATCAGCACTTCATCAAGGGCAGTCAGTAGTAGCCCTGCTATGCCCCTCTTTTGTCTGCTTGGCCTTATCCATTCCATCTGAGGTCAGGTTCAGAAGAGTCAGTGCAGGAAAAATTCCTTCAGTTGGGTGCTCTCAGAATGCAACAGTACTGCCAGATGGAGGACAGTGGCATTTCTGGGGAACAATCCCACCTTGGTCCAGACTCAGCCGTAGCTCAGAAAAGGCAAAGCTGAACCAGAACAAACAGGTTTCTAGGTTGCAAGGCAAAGTTATGATGGTCTCTATCCAGACTTCTATCCATGAAAAGTATGCTCATTTACGCGTTTTTGTCTTGAACCACACTGCGTTCTTCTACCAGGCAGTATGAATACCTTGTTTGTCTGTCACTAAAAGGAAAACAACTTCCACAAACTGTGTGTATTTTGCTGTAAGAAAAGCCACAATTCCAAAATCAATTAAAAGCATATTCATTCTCACAAGCAACTCCCTCCACTCTAACAAACAAAGCAAGGAAGAAAAAACCCTGAACGTGTAAAGCTCAGAAGACTGCTGCTCAGAAAGGCACGATAAAATGCTTTGATGCAGCTGGACGACTGAGAAGGGCTAAGGCTGTGGGGAGGCAGGTGGTACATCCAGCCGTTCACTACAGAAACAGTTCAGCAAAGAAATGGCTCATTCTTTTCCTTCCAGTCAGCTTACTATAGCCCAGTGTACCTTTATCCACTGCAGTACTGTGCGGTAAGAATTCATTACACTTATCCCAGCCCTTCCAATGAAAGTTCTGTCTGCTTCATTACATCGTGAATTTTTTATTACTGGAAAGAAAAAAAATGTATATTATTTTTGTTTTTACCAGTAAAAGCAGTTTCAAAGAACCTACACACTTGAAAAACTGAGTCATTGTGAAAGTATCAGACATAATTTCTGAAATGTTAGGCATTAAATTTAATAATTTCCTAAGTCTGACAAGCAAAATTAGGGTAAGTAACAATAGTTTATTCAGACACTATTTCATAGTACTTCTATGTGTGTTTTATAATGCACATAATGTATTAGTGCAGTTGTACATGTATATAATTTACAAATGAATAAATATCCATATGGTGAGGTTAAGCGTTTAAACATTTTTTTACTCATGGGTTGCCTGTCAGTTTGGAGATCACTGCTCTTGGCAAGTCAGACCAGTTTCAAGTCCCATCAAAGCCTTTTGTCTGTGTCACAACTGGAAGCTGTGACAGCTGTTTTATAATATGAAAGTCTGTGATCAGAAAGGTCGTGTCACATAACTGAAATAAATACTCATCACGTTTTACTAGTTAATGCAGGCAGAAGAAGATCTGAGGCATCCATTATACAAAGCCTTAATATCCCACTGACATCAGTGAGCCTCAGCCTCCTACAGTCTTATTAGGAGGAAGGATGCAGATAAGTAAATGAAGTGGCACAGAGAGGAAAGGGGAAAGAAAACCTGCCGGAAGTATTCAAAACTACAAGGTGTTTTGTGCACCCAGCCCTTGCAGAAATTCTTGGTTCTTTAGAGGACTGAAAAATTCTGAAAACCCAAATTGCTGAAAACAGAACAAAACAAAAGACATACCTGATATAACCCTGGCCAAGGCATTTTTATATATATTGAAGTACACATAGCTCTATTTACAGCCTGGAAGTTCATTTATGCTACTAAGAGTGTTGCACTTCAGGTGACAATATTGAAATACTGCACTTCAGGTGACAATGTTTAAATATGCTTGCTTGTCTCTGTCCCAGGAACAGGACAGTCTTTCTTAAAGACCATCAGTTTTGGTTCTTCTTCTTCATCTGACAAAGCTCTAATGTGATTCTTTCAGAATGTTTCCTGACTTCAAGTGTAAGCACCACATTCTACTAAAAAATTGCTTCTATTGATCATTTCAGCTGATTTGTGCCTAAAGAAATTCTGAATCTGGTGTAACATAAAATTAACTAATGTGAAGAAAGCCAGCATATGTTTTTTCCCCTGTTAAAAACTCTACAAAAATGAGATGGATAATGAAGTGTTTACTCCAGCTTAATTTTACCTGCATCAGCAAAATCACAAAAAGGAACTCCTGGTCTGTCTTTCTCAGAATCTCCTGTTAGTATTTCAGCAATACATACAGACAATTTCTGGAGATCATCAGAATGTTCACATGCAGTTCTTGCATTAATATACAAAGCTCCCATCTTGGTCCAATCATTTTTTTCCTTGCAGTACTGTGGAGAAGGCAAGTGACAAATAGAAGCAACTGCTTCCAGAACACTGAACAGAAAATACACTGGAATTCAAGAGGTAACTGAGCTACACTCAAGCAGAAAACAATGCAGTTAACATCCAGCTTGTGTCCTATGACACTGTTGAATGGATTCTGATTGATGACATCTCCCTTCTACAATCTGCCTTTTTTATAAGGTATGAACTCTATCTGCCAAATAAATATTAAACACTTTTTGTTAAGGAGTGATACATCACTACCAGTTACAAGTGCAACAACTACAAGCATGCAATTGCTTAAAATTATAAAACCTTTCAGTTAGACGCTAAATTAGGATAAAAGGTATAAGTATGTAAATTAAAATAAACACTGATATCACAGAAGAGTTACAGTTCTCCCCTGCATGTTAATCTTCCCCAAAACTGGTTTACGTAAAAATATTATCATTATATTAACTTAAAATGACATAGAAATTGCTATTTTCTGTATAAGTCATGGTTTAAGCATTCCAAAAGGCTTGAAAAATGCACGCACTGTACCTGGATTTCCGCCATCACCAAATTAAAGTCAAAAAGCCAGTTGCTTTTAAAATGTATTTCCTGAAATCTTCAATGAGAAAAAAATATTAATACTTAATTTTGACACATCCTATTGAACTAAGCTCTCAGCTAGTAGGAGGTGAACAATGCATCTTACATGGTCTAAACACAGATGTAATTCTTTATGTGATTTACTACACATCATATACACACTGGGCACCGAGAGCAGACATTT
>VXAV01005739.1:18299-29589 GCA_013399715.1 Alectura lathami | reverse complement strand
CAAAAAAAAAAAGGAACTGAAATGCTGATGGTGTTCAGGTGAAATCATCACTCCTCATCTGTACAGTGACTGGGGAACAACACGTTTCCTGAAGGACACATGACAGATACCTTTTTTCAGCTTCACTTTTTTCTTTTCCTTCCACAGCAGCCACTCCATCTGCAAACGTGAACTGTAAAGATATTTAAAGTAGTCCTTTACGGCTGAAGTTTGGTTAAGTCTGAGGTTTGGGTGAGATCAGTTGCAGATATTTACTGTTGTCCAACACAGCACAGAAAAGCAAGCATATTAGGACACTGATTTTATAAAGCCACAACACTAGGAAGTAGCCCATCTGGGGAGTGGCCTGGCAATCCTGCAACAAGCACTACTTAAGCAGCAACCTGTGCCATCTGACCGACCCTTAAATCCTCTCTAAGAGGCTGGGGACAAGGGAGTGCTGTTCACTCTGTGAACCAGGCACTAGGAGTGCCAGCTCCATTTGCTGAAGGAAATATTTCTATTCTGCTTTTAAACATCACTTCTGCTGGGAAAATCAATTCCTTACTGCTTGATTACCTCATCCATGCAGCTACCAATCTTCAGCCATCTGAACTCTGCAGTGCACTTTACCCAGTTAAAACCATTATCCACTTCAGAAGTAGCAGGAAACAGTAGCCACCATCAGCACCCATGTTGGAGCAGCAGTGAAATATAAATTCCAATCCATTATCAAATAAGTAAATACCATAAAACTTCAGCAACTCTTAACAAACCTAGACAACTTATCTTGAGGAAGGAGGTGACAGAAAGTAGGAAGGTCAAATAAAGTCACTGAGCATGAAAATTGCTTCGCATTCCCTGAGAGCTGCCAGGAAATCAGGATGTCAATGCCACGGCAGTTTTGCCCAAGTAAAGCCACAGAACACTTGTCAGACGCAGGATGGCTGTGCAGCCCCCCAGCTTTCCACCACCACCCTGTCCTTCTGAGACTATGTGGTGAGCAATATTTGATATCAGCTTTTACTAGGCATGTAAAAAAGTTACATACGCACAGAAGTGCTGGTGTGTCCACTGGAACAGCTCTTCTCATAAAACAGAATTACTGCAACAACTGAGATGACAACATCTTATTCCATTTCAAATTTGAAGATAAATCGCTAACGACAAGTTAAGAAAAACAAGTTCCAACAAGCAAAACTTATAATGTCAATAGCCCACAGTAATTATAAAACTTGGAAAGTAATATTCTTTTAATTACAAGAATTTAAAAATGCTGATGAAACACCATCAGCTTTTGAAACTACTCAAATACATGGACTGCCATGTCTTAAACTATTCAGTGACAAAGCATGATTTCTCAGTACCTTCTCGTCCATTTCAAAGCTCTTTAGAAGTTCACCTAGTTCCCTCAGTTGTCTATCTTCAAGAGAGTCCTCAGTAAAACTTCTCAAAGAACTGTTTCCACTGGAGGAATTGTGGGTTTTAATATTCGTAGCTGAAAATGTACAAACACGTTAATTCATATTTCCCATACTACAAGATAACAAAACCTTTCTCTCCTAGATATTACCAGGACTTAACATTAATGGCATTTAAGAACCTGTAGGGCTTCCTAAATGCAAAATTCCTACGTAAAATTATTTCACTTTAAAGCATGAGGCATGCCAAATCAATATTAGATGGAATCTGTCATTAGAATTCCAACCAAACTGTATGTTCTGCAGCAGTCCCTGTAGAACAGTACAACAGGTTTATTTATATCACATTGAATTCAGTATTTTAAAAATAAATTCAGTGAAGATTTCTTACTAAAGCACAGCCAAAGATACATAAGGTAATTTGCTAAGCAAATAATGACTTCAGTCTTTGCTGGAGAAGGGGCTCAGTTACCGCAACGACACAATGCATCTCAGTGAACACAGAGAGCTATGAGAAACCCCACATTCCTGTAACACACTGAACTCCATGAGAATTCAGTGCCAGGACATTTCAGTGCTGCAGGAAATGAACAGAAAACACCTGACTGCAGCAGCACTTTATGCACAACAGAAGAGCTTTGCATAGGGCAGGAATTCAGTTTCACTGCACCACACAGCCACTGCCCCCTGCAGCACCTTCAGCCCACATCCGCATGCCGACAGTGGAGATGACATCTCCACTCGAAGGATGAAGAGCACTGATGTCAGCCAGAGTGCCCACCCTTCCCTGCAGTGCTTGCTGCCCTTCTGATGCTCTGCAAAGCCACTCAGCCAAGCAGCCACAACCTCCCCACGCAATGCAGCTCATTTATCTTTTCAAAAAGTCCTACATCAAGCACTGATTGATACGCACGTGGTAACTTCAGTGTGTGATGGAATCCTAAGGTACTCAGCCCTAGGAAGAAGGAGCTGCTTAAACCTTTTTGCTTTAAGCACCACAAAAACACCTGAAGATTCTGGCCTCTGATCTCCTTACAATATGATGTAAAATAACAAAACAAGCGCAGAAGTTAACTGCAGACTTGCTCCCCACTCCTCCCCAGTGGTCTTGGTGTCTGAGCTCTTACACCCTTAACTACCTTCAATTCTGCCCTCTCATCACTGAAGCCTGAAACCTTTTCTCCCCCAGCACTCCCTGCTCCCGAGGAGGAATTCACTCCTTCTCCAGGATGCCACTCCTGCCCAAACCACTCACTCTTTCTACACGAACGTAACACATCAGTCTGAAAGCACGCAATGTCTTACTGTTGTCTAAGCAACTGACAGAGATTCTTGCCTAAAGAACCAGAGAGATGTCAAAAAAGGACAGAACTACAGAGATGCAGATGCTCTTGTAGGTGGTCTGCACCATCCCAAAAGACATGCATTTTATATAATTAGGAAATAAATCCCTGTTACAATAAAAGACATTACTGACAAGTCCTCATTTTCCGTGGAAAGTCTGAGTCTGAGGTTTTCCCACTGGACATCTCAGTGATTACTCTCTTGATTACACACTGGAAACTTTCTGGTGACTCTTACCTTTTAGCACAGAGTCCCATGAACTTTCAGCATCATTCGACATTCCAGATTCTTGGGCGGCAATGTCTCTGTTTTGAACAAGAAGTGTACGTAAGATTCCACCTTGCAAAGCCAGAATTGATCTAGCCAGTCATGTAGAGTTCTCAGTAATGCTCTTAGCTACACAGACTCCTTCCTTACAACACACTGCCCTCATCAGAGTGTTCTTAAATCTCTTTCGGCTATCCCATGATCATTCCCATATGTTAACATAACATAAATATGTTAAGTAAAAAAATAAGACCTTTAAAAACCCAAATATTCTACTAAGAGCTCATCACCTCATTTCACCTTTGCTTAAACTACTGAAAAAGGGAATCTTTTCTGTGCAGTAAGTTATGGAAATACTGGGCAAATGAATCAATTCATGAGCTTCTATAAAATGTGATTTATATTAATTTTACATTCAAGCCACTCTGCATAAGAATGGATCCTAAAGACAGTAATAACAACATTAAAAAACTCAGTTCACCTCTATAAAATACAGCTGGAATAAAATCCGCATTTCTCCTTACAAAAGCTCAGAAGGTAAACATATTAAAAAAAAAAAAATCATATATAGAATAAATAAAAGTTATTGTCACAGATTTTGGAAACTCACACCTGGTGAATGCCACCAAGCACGATGATGGCAAGCAGCCCAGCACAGGGGAAAAATGGTAATTTGCAAGAACCCGGTGGAAACAAAAGAGCTTCCCTGAACTATGCAACATTCAGGTAAATGCATCTGCGCAGTGCTACCAGAAATGCTAAGAAATAGAGTTTAATCAAGAGACAGCTACTCTGCAGAGATAAGAGGGATTTTTATTAGAGTCAGTCTCTGTAGGCTTATTTCCTCACTCTCCCACATGACCACGCATTTATATGAAATGCAGAGCTTGAGTGATTTTGCCTACAACTGACTTTTTTTTTTTTTTTTCTGTAAAACTGCAGTGCAGACAGTTCCAGAAAGCTGTCATCTCCATAAACATTTTTTACAGTGGAAAATAACAGTGTCAAGAGACTGAAATCTTCATGCTCCGGTCAAAAGCCATTTCCAAACCTTGACCAGATTCTGCTGTGCAGTGTGAAACACTTACAGGAACTGCTTCATCAGCTCTCCTAAAGAAGGTGCCTCCAAGGCATATGGCACGCTACGCTTATTACCAGCCTGACTCATCGAGGGGTGCTGGCAGAACCCGAAGAACTCAATGCATTTTAGCATTTTAGAGCTCTAGAAATGGAGATGGACCAGATCACATCAGAACATGAGTGGCGAATGCAGGATGCTCTTGTATGCTGCTGCTGCTGAAGTTTAAACAAATCTCTCCTTAATCAGTGCTGTGCAGTTTGCTATTTTACATATGAAACAGGATTAAAATGTGAGGGTTTTATTTGAAAGGAAAACAGCAAAACGTAGAAGCATCCTAACAGCAAGAAAGGCTGCTGATGCTCCTTCAGAGGCAGGCACCGTATCTTCTGGTTCTCAGTCACTAGATCTCAAATTTTTGGGATTGGAGGAAGAGCATAAATTAATGCTCCAATGGTTTCCTTTCCAATGACAACACTAATAAAATCACAGAAGCAACACCCAACACGCTCTAAAAAGCTTTAACAACCCAGCCATGTCCTTTCAGAATATCTTGCTGCTAGCAGACACACAGCTCTTACTGTTCTGTATCAATGATGGAGAAAACATCATCATCAAAAAGTTACCGAAGTCCATCCCAGTGCACATGCACAGCTTGAGCAAAGAGCCAGATTCTTCCTGTCATCATCTGCCTGTTCTTATGAGTCTGAAGGGAAATCACAGCAAAAGCCATGTACTGATACAGGCAGAGAAAACATTCAGCAACAGCCACCACCTCCAGCCAAGCTGATACTGCAACGAAGCAAAACTGCCCATACACAAAGAAAGAAGCCAAAGAGCAAAACACTGGCAATACTCTAGTGTATTTCTGAAGGTAAAAAAAAAAAAGACAAACAGGACTTTGTTTTAAAATATGTACCGCGGTGGAAGCATAACTCTACCAGCGCAACCACTTTGTTTGGTTGTGCAGGTAAAGTTGACGTCACAGTGGCATCTGGTAAATGTAGCAAAAATGAGCACCAGCAGCACGAAGTGGGCAACGTCACATCTGGTGGCATCAAGAGCTATCTCCTAAATCTGCGGTCAGGTCTACTGCTGTATCTTAATATTCTCCTATTCGGTCCATCAGTATGTTCCTGACCATTACCAACTACAACCAGAGTCGACATATTTTTCAGTTACTAACAGCACACCGAAATAGCAAACTTTACACTCATACATGGGTTATGGTAGGCAAGGGCTGGAAAGTTCTGGTCTCCCAGCCTGTGCACGAGCTGCCTGGATGCAGCCCCTTGGGAACTCTGTCCACCTCTGAGCAGCCTGTATCCCCCACGGCCAACGCACTGCAGCCGCTCATGCTGACATCCAGCCGACACAGGACACTGCATACACCAGGCACAAGCACAAAGCCAGCACTCATTCCAACAAATTCACGAGGATGCAGCTTCTCGAGAAGCTGGATGCTCCTCCTGAAGCCTGCCTTTTGAGCTCCACATAATGAGACTTTAAAGAACTAATATTCTTAATAACTTAATAATTAGCTTTGCTTATATTTTCATATTTCACTTCAGCTACACCAATTCATGAACACTAGTTTTCCTTCCATTCAGAGTTTATCCTAGTTCTTACAAAAATAAAACAACGCAGAATTATCGATTTGCACTCAGATTACTACCATACCACAATCAAACAACAACAATTAAAGCCAACCCAGAAATTAGCAGCTTCCTTCTGTAAGGAAGCCTGACTGCTACCACCAAAGTATACCCATCTGAGATTAAAGTACTTAGGATTATTGTCATCAAAAAGAACGAGAAGCATACCTAAAACCACCATTTACTGGATCTCTGTTTTCTGAGATAACAGCATGCTCAGGGTAGGCACTCTGCTTTTCTTCCTTAATGAAGATGCTAGCACAGGGGACCTCCGCAGGACAGCTTTCATGGTCTGCAGCTGCAGGCTCCTCCTTGTCACCGGTTCCAAAAAGATCAGGGTCATCCTGAAGCACGTCAATGAGAAGAACATCTTTGTTGTAAGCCTCAAGAACATCTGGAAACTTCTCACATTCGAGTTGTGGCAGAGCCACTCTCGATCTGCTGTCATCCCCCTCCGAATGGCGGGGGAAACCAGACTGCCACGCACACTTGGCACCACAGAAGTCAGGCAGAGATGACTTCAGCTGTCTCCCAGGAGAAGGACAGGGATATAAAGAGCCACGTTCAGGCAGCGTGGACATCTCATCTGAAAGGCTTTCAGAGCCACCATGCTGGAAGTCCCTGTTGTTGAGCCCATCAGCTTTTTCCTTCGCGGAAGCTATAGACGGAGCATCACTCACTGCAGGAAGAGCCTGCTGCTTAGCCTTTACTGAAGAGGTCTCCTCATCTGATTTCTGCCTTCCTGAAACACCAGGACTGTCAAGAAGCTCCAGTGGGCTACAGGCTTTACTTTCAAATGAACTGACAGATTCCACCGTCTTGGATTCACGTTTGTTTCTGCATAAGGGAATTTTGAAATTTGTCAGGTTTCTGGTGCTCAGTACTTTCATTAGTTTTAAATCAGAAAGTGTCTGGTTCACAGCTGATGCTTTACAGCCTAAGTTTACTTTGCTGCTGTTACCTGTAGATGTGCTATTCTGGACTGCCACGGACTTGTTACTCTTTGTTACAGCTCCTTTAGTTTTATCTTTTGGTTTTGTTGTAAAATTCGAGGTTCCTTTAACTTCTTGTACACCATCAGGGTTAAAAGGCACAGCACCTCTAACCATGTCAGCCAGTGACTCCACATTTTCATTGCTCTTTCTGCAAGTCTCATAAATATTCACAGAAGAGGATTCTGAGGTTTCAACTGAAGCCAGACATTCAGCATTTAGATCTATTATTTTATGCGCAGATTCTTTGTCAGCTTCTGCCAATGATGCAGGAAAATCCAACTCTCTCAACCCCCCTGCCACAGCACTGTCTCCCACACCTTTGACGCTGCTTTTATCAGTGGATTCCCCAGAGACTGGACTTAACATTACCTCTCCCTCTGAGATGGACCCATGTTTTTTAGTAACCCATGCAGAAGTCCTGGCACAAGATTCAACAGGCCAAACATTTTTCCCAGTCATAGGTACTGCTCTCTGACAGGTAAACCGCTGCAATTTCTTTTTAACTTTATTCAGTTTTCCATCTGACATGCTTTTGTGACAATTAGAAACATCACGGTCATGAGTCTGTGCCCTCAGGCTGCCTGAGGTAGCAGAACGACACTGTGGTGCCACGATGTTTGAATCTTTCCCTTTTGCCACTACAGAGAGCTCAGATGCCATCTTAAAGCCACCTTCAAACGCAAGCACTTTGGCACTATTCTTCCTCCGTACTGCTGCATTTTGTGCTTCCTGAGTACTGCTTCCTACATGAAGATCTGATGCACCATCAGACGGATCTGACAGGGTTATTTCTTTATTATTCAGTCCTAAGACCACAGAGGAGTTGGAAGAGGCAACTGCTGCTTCTACTGGTAACTCATACTTACTGCATTCATTAGTCACATTTGTGGAAACAGTCTGTGCAGCTGACACCTCGGTGATTTTCACCTTTTTTCTATGCCTTCTACCAGTATTACTCCCTTTTTCACTAAAGAACTTACTGTTTTTACTCTGATGGCATGAAAAATTCCCTTCTTTATGTTGAGTTTTTACTTCTTTATTAAACAGTAACCTATCTTTTATGGATGATCTCCCATTTTGCATTCTACTAGTGCTGCAATTCGTATCACTCCGTCCCACAGCATCGCCGGGACAAACAGATTTCCTCTTATCCCGAGCCATGTGGAAGAATCCACTTAATTTAAAAGAGCCACTAGCTCCATTAATTGAAGATTTTACAAACGTATCGATGCATCTGCAGGCCTCCAATCTCACCACTGGGTTCTCTCCTGTCACACAGAGCAAGCTGTTCCAGTTGTTCAGGGTGTTTCTGTTATGTTCTGCATCGTCATGTTTTGCAGATATATTTATCACTCTTTCAGCTCTAGTTACGCTAAAGTTCTGCAAGCACTTGACAGGATCAGTTCTGGGTTTCCTTTTTTTGAGCTGTACATCAGACCTTTTTGTTTCAGGATGACATGGAAAACTCTTGCTTTGAGTCCCACCTAATGCAAGAACTGTAGGAGATTCCGAGAAGTGAGGCTCCGTTTCACTGGGATCTTGTGCTCTGGTTAGATTTGCTCTATACTTCTTCACAGCCTGCAAACCTGCGTCTTGCTTATTTTTCCTCTGCTTTTTCTTTCCTGCTTAAAAACAAAATAGTCTCATTAAAGAATACACTAGAGGGGGAAAAAAAAAAAAAAAAAAACTATTGCAGTATTTTATAAGGAGGACAAAAAACTGTCAAGGTTGGTAAAGAACATGACGCTGTATGAGGCTAAAACACCTCTGTTGCATTTTACCAACCTTTTTCCTTAAACAAGCACTATTAGAAGACTTAACTGCATCAAATTGTGTTGCCTTCAGAAAGTGAACAGATAAACAACAAAACCTGAAGATGCCACAAGGTCACTGGAAGCTGTATGTCTGAAACAGGTGGAATCCAATTACAGCAAGTCTGGTATGAAAATACTGACATTGTTTGCACAACCAGCCTTAAAATCTTTTGTTTACACAGGACATCCTCAGTAACAAGAAAGCTTGTTTGTAATAATAATCTATTTCAGATAATATCGTCCAATTAAATGCACCAGACTGTTCAGGACCTAGGAAAATTCCAAAACTTGCATTTTTGTAAAATACATTTTACTTGGGAATAAATTCAAATTGTGTAAACTGTGCATGTGAAAATTTCATATGGAGAATGAACTTCAGAAAGTATTGGTAAAATACTGTTGTGTAAGATCTTTTTAAGTCAAACAATTTTAATATCTCAATTTTTCAGAATATGGTACCTAGAGGAAGTATTTATGAATAACCTACAGCATATGTTTGCCATTTGAATACTCTCATTTTGAAAGAAAAAGAATGCCTTACGGACAACTGGACTGAAAAAAATGAGCAATTTTTTTAAAATCCCCTTTCAAAATTGTTTGGTTGACACAATATTCACTTAACACAGTAAAATAAAATATTTGTTTCTACACCTTTTAGGACCTTGCATAGAATAGCAACAAAAAAGCTGAAAGTTCTGAAAACAAAACCCAGCAAGCACTAATAATTGCCTGATACACATTTGAAAATAACACACAAATGACGAACTGACTATATTTTAGCTTTGCTGAAAATACTGCCCCTCTTCCTGCTCGTGCCTTACCTTCTGTATGTAAATGAGCACACTACTTTGAAGGGAAAATAATAAAATTAAATCCTTACTGCTGTTGGTATCCCTTACTTCTTCCCCTTCCCCCCAGCCTCCACCACGTTACGTGATCTCCTCTCCTTTGTGCTAAATTAGTGCTCTTCTACTTCAAAAAAGCCTCCCCTCTTCCTAAAAATCTGTCTTCTTCAGAGAGTGGTATTCACAACTCTGTAAAGCAGTCCCTACTCAGGGAGTGTAGAGATGACAGCTGTCACCTTGAGATTGGCTATCCCCCACCCCTTCCCACCTGAGCGTCTTTGTCCCACACAGGCACTGCAGAACAAAAAGTTCTCTCCTCTTTTTTCACTTTCTAATGAGGTCTTACTCCAGCACCAGCTCCTTGGCCCAGAAGCCCAAATTCTCCACCTGTACTCCCACAATGAGGCACGGATGCTTACCACTTTCTCCCACTCTATCTGCTCCTTTCTGAGGGTCTGAGCTCTGCTGATGTTCTGTCACGAAACACTGGGGCAGCTCTCCTCTAGCTGCTGGTTGTTCTTGGTCACTTAAACGCTGCACGTGCAGTAATGGCAGTGAGTCCCTGTCTGCCACACTCCCAGCTCTTTTCTTGGACGCTAGACACTGTGCACGCAGCAGGGCAGATCTACCTCTCTTTCTTGGCCCTCGTAGTTCTGGGTTCACCAAAGATGGCTTGCCTTTCTTTCTCAAGCATCCTTTTCCTTCCTTCTTTGGCTTTTTCGACCCTTGCACAGAATGCCCATCCATCTTCCCAGGGTTATCCACAACTTCCTGAGGTTTTGGTTCAGATAAGAAAGTCTCCTCACTCTCTAGACTCTTCTGAAGACCTGGGATTTGCAGCTTCAGTATCATTAAGGAGCCAGTGCCTTTCATTTCATTGCTACATGCATCCTTTCTAGGCTGCTGCACCTCTGGTTCTGGCAAACAGGAAACAACACCATGTCCCTCTGTGCTCTCAGGTTCCTCCGAGGTTGGGATTTGCAATTTCAGTTCCATGTAGGGATGTCTGCGCTTTTTTCCTGATCTCCTCGAACTCTCCTTGAAACCTGAGAGGTTCGGTCCTTCTGGGCTTCCAGCCTCTCCTGAGAATTTCTTTTGCAAGGCATTTCCTGAGAGAAATGGCTGTTGACCCTGTCCTGTCACTCTGCATACAGTCTTTTCCTGGCATGCCCCTGCCACTATGGTCACTGCTTGCCCACCTTCACAGCCAGCACTGTCAGATATCCCCACAGCTACACCCTTCTTGCTTCTCGCAGCCATTCTGCACTGTACCCCCTTGCTTTTCTTACCACGCAGCCTCTGCCTACTCTCGGCTCGCTCCTTCTGCACAGGCAAAAGAGGAACAGAGGAAACGCCGGAGAGAACAGCAGGCTGCGAACATGAAGGTATGGACTGCTTGGGTTCCCCCTCCGGTGACAGCTGAGGACTCTGCTTGGCTACCAGCTGCTTCCCTGGCTCACATCCCACCCCTGCACCCACCGAGCTCAGCCTGGCGACCACAGTCTCAGCCACCTCCACCGTGCCGACACCCACCACCTTCCCTGATCTTAACTGCAGCATCGCAGGTCCCTCAGAGGAGCCACCACCGTGCCCCGCGAACCCCACTCGCCTGCGCACCCCTCCCAGCACGCTGCCTGGCCTGGGCCCCCAGGGAGGCACAGGCCTGACCCCGAGGGGAGAACAACCTCCTCCCACCTCAGCTGCCCCCTCAGCCCAGACCGCTAGGGAGAAGCCCACAGCCCCACCCCGCAGCCGGGAGCGGCAAGAGGGGGAAGGAGAAAGCTGCCCGACGCCTCCCCAGCACCGCCGCCACAGGGCCTGCCGCCCCCTCGCCGCGCCTCGCTTCACCGCTCCGTCCCTCGACGCCTGGCCCAGGCCCCGACGCCGCCTGC
>VXAV01005739.1:0-14754 GCA_013399715.1 Alectura lathami | reverse complement strand
TTTTTTTTTTAACTTCCACTGGTAAGAGTTTAAGAAATAAACTAACTAATTAGTTGGAATTTGAAATTCAGAAAATACAGATGCAGTAGAGGAGTTAACTACTCAAGTAGGAGACTACACATTGAGTGTCAATTTATTTTAAAATTCTCTAAATAAAACATGTATTTGCTTTAACTGTTTAGTACATAAGCACATACCTACCACTAATTTTGCCATCAGAATCAGCTTATTTTAGTGGCTGGATGAAAAGATGTTGGACTTGAGAGGAAAACATCTGCAAACCAGCAAGTGCATGACACCTCCATCTCACTGCCAAAAAGGATTTTGAAATATGATCTCTGAATGAGAAAATTAAAAAAAAAAAAAAAGAAAGGAAGAGAAGAAATGGAAGTTCAGTGGATCAGAGCTAGAAAAGCCATAGAGGTAAAAACGGTAGGGATGGAATAAGGAATTGGCTGAGTGTGATAAAACAGTAAATAAATAGGGGGAAGTGAACCACAGAGAAATCAGACAAAAAAATAGCAAATTGCTTCAGAAAATCACCCTTACAAAGAAAGAAAGGTGAGGTGAAGACAAAACAGGGTGGGAACTTCTTTGTGGTTCAGACTGAATGATGAAACAGTGAAGACGCATCTTTAGCAGTGCTCTTAGGAAAAAAGTAAAGAGAGCCTTGAACTTTGGGTGGTGACACTAATCAATGGCAAACCAGAATCCAAACCTGAATCCTAATTAATCTTGCTGCAGGACATTGAACTATCCTCAGTGACTGGCTTCAATTTCTTGTACTGTGGCCATCCATTAAGACCTTATATGTAAGTCTATTTAATAGTGTGAAGGTGGCTGACATGCAAAGCGTGGGGCCTTATAGTCAGAATGGCTTTCTGTGTCTTTTTTTTTTTTTTTTTTTCCTTGGGTACTTCATCCATAAGCATCAGATCACTCCACATCCACCATTGTATTCTGTAGCTTTTAATTGCTTTTTGCCAGTGGAGTATATTCACTGTTCCTGTATATTTTCAGAACTTGAATGTGACTGTTTTAAAGCTGCAGATCTAGGAAAAGGCTGGTGCTTGCCTTTTTTTCTTTGGAGGCAGTATTACTCTCCAACAATGAAAATACCTTTTGCAGTTGATGACACATAATTTTTTCAGTCATGCTGACCGTATTGACCAACTGACTGACTATAAAGCTTCCCCCAACAAAAGCAGCATACAACCATTTTGAAGTGGCTTCACCACTAAACATTACCCATTGGCATAACCAAGGTAATCTCTGGAAAGAGATTCTCTTTTGAAAGCTTTGCATTCGGTAATGAGGCTGGCAATAAGTGATTCTTGTACATTAGTATCAGTTTCATTGCTCAACAGGCAAGTCAGAACAGCAAGGCACATGATTTCTCGCTTGGCTGCAGTGCTGGTGTTGCACTCAGTGTGTGTGTACCTATTTCAGTCTGTGATGGGGTAGAGATACAAAGTTCCTGCATGCTTTGTGAAGATAGACATCCATGTAGATGAGAAGTGGTCCATGGAGAAAAAGGCTGATAGGTTTACTCTTTATTAAGCATCAGAGAGTCCATAGAAAAGAGAGCAGTCAGACAACAGAGCCTTGTGATCAGAAGGCACTTGGTGTTGTTCTGAGGGTTTCCTGAAGCTGAGGCACACAGGGCAGTACCTGCAAAGTGATACTACTCTTTGCAGACTGCATAAACATTGCGTCTGGACTACTGGGTTTCTGAGGAAGTGGTGAGGATGTAAAGGTGTCTCCACTTCTGGTGTTACCGCTGCCACTCGGGCTATGCCTGAATCTGCCACCAAGATTTGGCGTAGGTGAAGTAACCTCAGCTTTCTGGAAGGGATTTGGATGAGCTGGCTGGTACTGCTTTGCTCTACGCTTTGCTGGAAGCTTGTAGAAGGCTGAAGGAAGGGGAGGTTGCAGGGAAATGGTAAGATTTTGGCAGAAGGGTTTTTTTTTTTCCCCCATTTTAAATGTAATTTTCTTTTTATATCCACCACCGTCAAAAAAATCACTGTGTGTACTTCAATTTTGGGAAAGTTGCCTTACTTAATCAGCAGATGCCTGCATCGCTTATTACACTGGGTTCCTCAGTTTATCCAGATCTGATATGAAGAAATGCCTTGCTTTGTAGCTGGAAACATCTTAAAGAGAGTTACAATGGGGAACAGATATTGATCACAAAAAGCATAAAACCAAATCTAGCTTGGAGTTTGGCTCCTAAATTTTCATTTACGGAAGAAAAAATACAGTTTGATCTGAGACAGTATGATTCAGTGCTAGTTTTATGTACTTTTGTTTTAGTATGTAGCTAAAATCGCTGCATTCTGACCCCCGTTTCCTTCTGGGTGACATGGGAGACATCTTTTATTCTGACCACAATTCTTCATCCTTCCTGTCCACTGTGACCTCTTAGTAAAATTGCTCCTTGCAGTCCGTGCTGATTGGCATTGACCTGCCTGCTGGCTGTGCTGCTGTGAGCCCTTGTTGCTCATAATGTGTGCAGCTGAGAAGAACACCAGGAGAGGCACTGTTACAGCACTGAGTGTTTTTGTGTGTCTTGTGTTCTTGCTACCAAAATGCAGTGTGCATGAAGAATGTGTTACACTGCCCTTGTATTCTTCTGGAGTCACACAAAAATATTAATAAAACAAAGTAATATCTACTGCCCATTTTTTTTGCTAGTCAAATCGTATTAAGTCTAGCCAAGCTGTAAGATGAGTTCATAGTGTTCATTTTCCAAGGAAACAGAGTTAAGATGTGAGGCACTGGACATGAATTGTTGAAAACTGGAAATACTGTCAGGTTTAGAGAAGAAACATGGCAGTAGTTTCTATTTTCTTTTAAGCTAATGAAATACCTCCATGCTGAAAAGCAGATGAGGTTGGTTTAGTTTTGCCATTGTTCTTCACATTTTAACTTACAGAACTGTTTCATCTGGAAAATATCTCAAGACTTAGACATCCACACAAATTTACCATAAAAATGATTTAAACCAACAAACTTAGCAAAAGCCACATTCCTTAGGGAAGACTTATAAAGGGGCAAGCGTGAAAGTCTACTGCCTTGAGCTGCACTGGATCGCTGCAGGTAAACCTGTGATAGCATCAAGAATCATCCATTGACCACAAGCCCCATGTCCTTAATTCTGAGGAATCACTGCTCAAACTGTTACCTGAGCCCAGCTGCCAAACTTTTACCTACCTAAAAGCATGGCCTGCCAAAAGGGAAGGAACAGGGGTTCCTGTAGACTGAAATCAAGAGCCTGAGTTGTACCTGTAAGCAGAAGAGGAAAACTACACAGCTCCAAAAGACCTAATATTTGTTCCTCTCTGCAGCTACCTTTGGCATCTATGTTTACTGTCTCGTGTCACCATTGATGATGTGTCTGAATTAATTTTCAGGGCTGTTCCAATAAATGAGTCTCTTCCTTGATCCACGTGAATTTACAGCAAAAGCATTACTATATATAATTTACATTGTGTTGTAAAACTATAAGTAAATATAAATAAATTATATCTTTATTTACACTTTATTGGGCTGCTCTTGTAAATATAAATGCATTCAAATAGTTATTTACGCTTGCAGCATATGTTTGAGTTTCATATTCTGTTTCGAGCCTTGAAAAGAGCCAGGTGATAGTTTGAATTTGTTCTGCATGCTCAGGCATCTGAGAAAAGACAAGTAAAACCTGCCTGCTGCCTTCTGTGGGCTAGGAATGGTGCCTCAAGTGATCCAGGTGATCAGGGCTAGGCCAACACTGGACTGAAGACCCTACGTGTGATGAGGTATACTTGCTGCCTTGTCTTTTCACGACCGCCCCATAACCTTTACACGTCAGCTTCAGGTAGCAGTTTTTCACACAAATCTGCATTGCGGTCTCCCCAAGGGCTGTCATCTTGTAATTCCTGGCCATTGAGCAAATTCAAAGGTTTTTTTTTTGGTATTGGTTAACTCCAGAATAATAGCAGGCCCAAAACCAATGCAGGCATTGCTAAAATGTGGAAACGAGGCAGAAGCATGAGATGCCTGTGTGTGCGGGGCAGGGCCCCTGGGCCTGAGGCGGTGGTGAGGCCTTGCTCCCGAGCCCTGTGCATGCTGCCCCTGCGCCCTTGTTTCTGAATGAGCACCCGT
The DNA here is from genome assembly GCA_013399715.1 of Alectura lathami. Taxonomy (NCBI): domain Eukaryota; kingdom Metazoa; phylum Chordata; class Aves; order Galliformes; family Megapodiidae; genus Alectura; species Alectura lathami. The sequence continues at coordinate 10,608 of VXAV01005739.1, read as the reverse complement.
GCTCTGGGTGTTTGACCACATTTTTCTCTCACTAAAAGGTTTAAAAATGACCTTAAAGCTTCCTGAAGTCAAAGGCTGGCCAACAGTTTTCCTAACATCTGTGTCTTTGTCTTTTATGTGAGAGTCAATGTTAAAGGTGTGCCCCAGTGTGCAAAAAAGCTGCTATTCATACAATGAACCCAAAAACTGTCGGTTTCAACCCTTACCCCAGGTTTTGTGTCTGTTGTCTTTCAAAGCAACAGTTATGTCAGTGTTTTGGGGATCTTTTAAACTGCAGGCTTTGGGGTCAGGGACTGTTATTCTGCGTATCTGACTCCCACAGTGCAGCACTGACTGGCGGAGACTGTGCACTGTACCTGTGAAATAGCAGCGAGAATGTTCGCAGGGCAATCGAAGAAAGAATTTAATCATATATGGCCTTTAAATATTGACTAATTGATTTAGCACTTCAAAAATATTTGGAGCTTGTAGATTTGTCTTCAAAAGCTGTAAATAGCTACTGCTAGCAGTCTCCAGCTGGATTTGGGGAACACTGCCGGTGAGAGTGACCCTCCCTCCTGTTCGTTTGCTGTTACTAACAGGAGCTGGAAACAGAATTAATCAAAAATGTCATTCAGATTATTCAAACTATAGTAATCTTTACGTTAAAATGCACCTTTAGTGAAATGAAACCATTTTTATGATGAAGAAGCTAAGCTATGTTGCATTAAAGTGCCAGAGGTTATTACAGTTAGGTATTTATGTAGATTGATATGCTCAATTTTGCCTGCTATTTTATGAAATTCTCATGATATAAATTGTTTTCCAGAATCGTAAAATGTTTTTGGAGAAATACAGGTTGTGGAGAGTAGATTGAATTGTTCAGAAGAGAATGGCTGCTCTGCTTGTAAACCCTGCTGCAGGGAAAATGACATAGTAGCACTGTGGATTTGCAAAGCTGTAGACAAATAGTGATGAAAAAGTAATGTTTTGGTATGTTAATAACTCTAGACAGAAAGTACTTATTTCAAAAACCTTTCTTCAAACTTCTCTCTGAAAGCCTGAACACACAAGCAGATTTGTCTGTTCTAACTCAGTCCACAGGGATTACCAGTAAGAGTGGAAAAGAGTTTCTTTAACAAACGAAGTGAATTGGCTCTCTTAAATGCAGCTGCTTTCTCTGTCATCTTGAACTTCTTTATGGCATGCACAACTGGTTAGCTGATAATGCCTGCAACACAGTCAGGGGGTCCTGGGACTCTGTGCTAAATCTTTTAGTCAATGTAAAGCTTATACTTTAAGATAATGTTCTTTAGTTCAACTCACTCTCCCTTACATCTTATTAAGGGATCCTTAACTCTTGGAGTTGTTTGTTGCCTTTTTTTTAAAGATATCTAGGAAGTAAGATTTTATCAAACAAACAAACAACAACAAAAAAAAAAACCACTAAACCCAAAACCGTGGGAGTTTCACTAAACAAGAGTATTTCTTCCTGCAAGTAAAAAGTTTGACAATTTTTCTATAATGTCTTTCTGGCCCTGCCTGTGCTACGCAGCGGGATGGGGTGAGGAGAACCCTGAAGAAGGACAAATGGACAGATGGAGGTATTCCTCATGGCAGAAACAGTATGGTTATCTCAGCGCATTGCCCATACTCGTAGTCAGTTCTGTGGTGCAGAAATTCTGTCCTGGATTACCCTGTCAAGATAAAAGTTTTCTGAATTCTGTTAAAGGTTCAGGCTCCTCCAATGGATGTTTTTCTGAGCAGACAAAAATTTCTGAGAGAAAAAAAATGTCCTGCCAACATTTTCCATCTGGCTCTTGCTGTTAATGTGGAGAAGAGGCATGATGTTTTTCATAGCTAATAAAGATGTTGATGTCCTACTTTATCATGAGGCTTAGTTTTGACTGTGGGAATGTGACTAATTCTTCCACAGATTTAACACTGGCAAAATAACACAATCAGCGTTAGCTTGCTAGCTGAGATCTCTCACCTAGCACCACCTTCTGCTGAATTAACGCTTGCCTACCAAGCAGCCTAAATATCAGCTGGGGGCCCCACCTCAGCTTCCCAGGCTCATTTTGGCATCAATGGCCTGTACCAGCCTCTTGAAAATTCCTGCCCATGAAGTCAGCCCGCAGAGGTTAGAGCCCACTGTATCAAAATGACCTTAAAATGCAAACTTTCAGCAGGCTGCACTCTGCTTCTTTTGCCAAGTCCTCCCAGCTGCCAATTGCTCGTAACAGTCTGATTAACTTGCCATGATTAATCCCTTTGTCTTTGCTGAAAAGAAGGGAGAAGGAGCAGAGAGGTGGAATTTTTCCGGGTGTCTGTGTTGCGGAGGATGAGTGGGTACAGCCACTGGTGCTGGCAAGATCTTGTCCAAAGTGTGCTTGTTCCCGACAGCTGGTGGTCCTAGATTGGGGATGGGGCAGAGGAAAGGGCTTGGGCTGATTGTCTTCCTGGTTCTTGTCCAGCAGTTTGTGATACAGTGATCCTTGGCCACTGGCTTGTATGTACATCATCAAGGGAAAGTGTTGGGGATCCTGAGGACACTGTGAGTTCAGCTGTGCACATGCAGAGTGGAAGTGGTCTGTTTGCACATATGCACAGGTGCTGGGCAATCTGAATTTCCCTCTGTGGCATTTCGTTATGGTTGCTTAAATCGTTAGCTCACTTTTTTTAGGGCAGCCTTCATGTCATTTGTATGTTTTGTGCCTCGTCTGAACACCTTTCATAGTGCTTAAATTCTGAGTTCAAAGTACGTCTGAGGAACACATAGGATATGCAAGACACTGGATTATTCTTTGCTTTGAAATAGTACCTTATTTTAAAGACCTTATTATCAAGGTCATAGTAACAATGTATGAGAACCCTGAACATTATTTAGTCAGAAAATTGTAGCTCTGGAGTCAGTCAGTGTTGAGTGTAATCAAGTAGAATGAGCATATAAGAGATCTTTGCAAGCAACACAACAAAGCAGCTCTATGTTGTTTCCCTTACAAGGCCATGGCCTTTTCATCACGTTGACTGCACAGATATAGCTGGGCTTGCAGTGGTTTCTTCCCTGCCTTTGTGATTATCACTAAGCAACTGTCCCCTCACTGTTTCTCAGCTCAGAGCTGTTGTATAGAGATTAGCATCATTTCAAACTTTTTCTTTCTTTCTTTTTTTTTTTTTTTTTTTTTTTTTTTTTACAAACTGTATCGCAAATTAACGGGCTAAAAGAAAGTGCCTTGGATGAGTGACATTGCTTTGTAGAAGAATTATGGATTATATTATCTTCTTCAGCCCTCTCTGGAGGGAACATGAAAAGTGTCTCTGCAGCCCCCACAGCATCCCACTGCTGCAGGAATCTTGCAGGTTTGGAGGTGTTTCAGAGGTGTCTACCAACAATGCATCAAATGTATGTGCTCACACATAAATCTAGACACCCTAGTTCAGCAGCTGAGCAGCTTCCTAAGAGAGAGGAGCTCTCTACAGTCCCAGAGTACTGGGTTAGTATGTAACAAATAGACCTTTGTGGCCCACTCCCCACCTGTGTTGCAGAAATCAAACATCCCACACCAGCTATGGGAGAGGTAATTTGCAGAGGTAGGTCTAGATTTTCCTTCTGTGCACTGAGTGTAGAAATGAGCGTAGCAGGCAGTGTGTGCCCATACGCTGGCTCTGTCCCATGCTTGCTGAATCTGCTTACAAAGAGTGGTAGTTTTTTCTAGAGATGCTAAGGCTTAAAAATTGCGGCATAGATTGCATCAGGATATTGCAGGATATCGTCTGCATAAAACCCTGTATTTAGTATCAACAATAGAGACAAGAGAAAAGGATGTCCTGGAGATTTTCCAGTGCAGACTCAGTCCCTTTTGATTCCACCATGAAGAGGACATGAGACATCCCAGCAGGTACCGTGCAGCTCTGCTATAGGAAGCATTGAAATGATTTATAGCAAGGCAGCAAGATGCAAAAGAGATGTGCAGCCCTGCAGTTTCCTAATGACATAAGTCCAGTATTTATAAAATGGTTGTTGGCGACATGAGTTATCTGCTTGGTTCCTGGGTGATGTTGGCTACCTTTACCATCAGATGTCTTCTGCAAACCAAGGAAAATCAAGGAAAATCTCAGCTCCCCCTTTCTGTGCTTTAGTCCGCTTCTGAATATCATGGGAAAATGGGTTGGTGTGTAGCAGAAGTCTGTATTTTAATTCAAGTTTTAATTCTACTACAACTGGTCAGGATGACTGTTTCATCCTTCTAGTGGACTTTCATTAACAAGTAGTTGGAAATGGTCTCAGCTTGGTTGTCTTTCATTTAAAAACTCGCTTTACAACTTCTGATAGTGGATGTTTCATTTTAAGGAACCTCCTTTTTTATATAGATAAGAGCCATTCTGCAAAGACAGTGTGAGAAGGCCTAGCAGGAGATGCCATTCCCACACCCAGCAGAAAGACCAGGGCAAGCGTGCTCCTGCCCCAGACACTCGAGCCTTGAAGCGTGAGGCTGCTGATGCTTTACTGCAGCCTATGAGGTGATTTTCTCCACGGCATGCCACACAATACGCAGGTCTCTCCTCTCCTTCTTGCCATTCTCAGCGCTCGGCGTATGCCGTGGACTAAGGTAGCTGTGCTCATGCCTGGAGTCGCAGAACTTCCCTTCCAGCAGCGCAGCAAGCTACCATTTATTTTTAATTGCTCCCCACCGCGTAGGCCAATTAAGGATGAAGCCAGCAGGGCAAGGATCACTCACAAACCCTTTGAAGGGAGCAGACCCAGCATTTGCTTCGCCGGAAGGCTGCCATTCACACATTTGTGCAAGAATGCAAACAATTGGGCTCACGCAGTGGGACGTTCAGCCTGAACCACTTGCTAGTGCAGATGGCAGCGAGAGTGGCAGCGCCGCTGAATATTATCCCCGGGGTTAGAAACTTTCCAAATGAGATTTACATTCGTGACCCTCCCCGTTTCAGCAGGAAGCACCTGCTAAGGCAGCTTTAGGAAATGCCTCTCATTGTCAGCTTCTGTTTGAGCCCAGGGTTTCATAGCCCTTGTGGTTCAGCAGGCTTAAGAACTTGATCTTTTGATAATATGAAGGGGGAAATATTAGAGGATAGTAGGTACTGGCTCCGTTTTTGGCTCATGTTTCATGATACCCTAATTATTCCTTTAAAGTGCTCATCCAACGCATTGATTTTCCTAGCTTTCAAACCTGAGAGAACAGGGATTTGCTGGATATCCTGAATAGGTCGGTCATCTCCAGGAAATCCCGGATGGAGCGTTTGCTGGGTAGATAGGAATTAACAGCCGAATATTTTGGGTGCTGTTGGAAATGAGTGAGTCTGCAAATGCCATTGGTGATGCTGTGAGCTGTCTGCGCTTTCCTGGTTTTGTAGAAGAGAGCTGGCATTTGCTCCCAGGTTCACTCAAAACTGGGAAATATCTATGTACACAATACCAAGATGTAACGGGGGAAAGCAGTAAGCCAAAATGTAGCAAACGCACTTTTATCCTGGGGAAGTTGTGCTTTTCCTCATCCCAGGATAGCTTGTTGTTCCTTAAAGTGGGCTTGTGTCAGCTGCTGACAGTGGCTTATGCATTATTGCTTGCCAATTTGTAAATTTATTTGTATTTTTTTATTACTTTGAGAGGAAGACCCTAAATGAGGTATTTTATTAACAACAAGCCTCTTGTAAACAGCTTAAAAACCGTGTCCACAGCTCATATCCATGCACAGGAGTCTTTTCTAGACAAAGACATTCTCAAAAAATATTCCTTATGCCTCTTACCTGGGCATTTGTTTAGTCTCTGTCTGGGTAATCCCTGTGTGTCCAGAAGGGCTGATCTTGAGCTGCACATGCAGCAGGATTTTTTATGCAGCAGGATTTTTTATGCAGCTTTATGCAGCAGGAATGTAAAATGAGGCAGCTCACTTGCGACTGCAATTCTAGCATGTGTGGCTAGCTTCAATTTTACATGTAAGCTGTGCAGCCTCGCTCTCCCACGTTATAGAAAACCAGCAATCTGGCTTGTGTGTAAATTCTCTTTTTCCCCTACAGACTCCTCCATGATGAGGTGTGGGCAGGGCCATTGCCAGGAGCTGGTTGCCCCCAGCTCCCTGGCCCCGCTGTGCATCTCCCTGCTCTGCTCCCTGCTGCCTAGCCAGCGTGAACAGAGTGCCTGCATCCCGGCAGCGGGCAGGACGGGGCATTTCCCAACACACGGAGCCCTGTGGAAACATTGATGCTGCGAATGAGAGAAGGGCAGGCACGCCTGTGCTGCTAAAAAAAATTGAGTTTCTGGGGTTACTTTTGCTCTGATCCCATTTTATGTCTCGCTGTGTGACTGTTTTGTAACATTTCCCTGCATGCAGGCTTCTGGGGACACTGCAGCTTTCTGTTCCACATTGTGAGGATCAGGTAGCTGACAGCTGCTAAAGCAAGCTACCTATTAACTTTGCTAAGGGTATGGTTTTTGTTACGTTAAATGTGTTTCAGCAGTCATGTAAAATTGTAATTAAATTTCACCCTTCATGACACCCAAAAGAGCTCTGTTATTTTACAGAATATTCACATCTCTGATGGGTGCAACTTTGTCCTGATTTTTGTGAAACTAACCATTCTATACCAAATTTGTACAAAATGAATTGCTGCTTTTTTTTTTTTTTTTTCTTTCCCCTTTAGATACCTATAACATTAATATGTTATAAAAATGGAAATTCTTAAGCAGACTTTTCTGGAAAGAAATGTGGTTTCTTAAAAACACAAATAAAGTCTGAAGGAAGACGTATTTGTGCTCTGCTGATAATGAAATAATGTGGTGCCTGCGTATATTTTAACGTGGCATTTGGTGATTGTACTGCGTAGAGATAGAACAGTTTTCAGATCTTGGAGCCAAGATTCTTCAGCAGATGCAGAATTGTTTTCAGTTTGGTAGCTGGGGAAGAGACAAAACTCATTATTGTTATACAAGGGTTTATCTCTCTGGTTGCCTGCAGTGTGCGGTTTGTGAGTTAGGAAATGACTGAGTACCTATTTGTATGTCTGTTACAGAAATCTGTGTGTGCATTTGGAATGCAGTTTTTCAAAACAAAGCTGAATGTGCACTCTTGTGTGTAGTTAATCATTTTACTATGATGCTCGTATCGTGGAAGCTCAACAATTGTGTTACAAAAAAAAGCAATATTATGATCATTTGTCTTGTTTTCCCCATGATTGAAAAATTCATGGCGTATCAATACATCAAAAGTGAGTTTATATGGTAAAACAGGAGCCTGTCATATCAGAGGAAAATCAAAATGTTAGTTAAAAGGAAACAGCCAACCTGTACTCATGAGCACCGAACAGCGTTAAATGACAGCATCCAATTCAGACCAAAACCCATATCCTGCCTTGTATCAACTATGTTATCTCAGACTGGGGATTTGGCTTGTTATATTTGCTTCCCATGTTTTTGCAGTCAGATAGTCTTTGAAAGAAAAGTTTTGCTCTGATTTCTTAATAAGATCAGAATCATGTTTCAGTGCACAGAGAGTGACTGGGTCTGCAGTTGCTACAGTGCTCTGGGTATTTTTATTGAGAGAAAAAAGCTTTTGCTTATGGTCTAGAAAATGCTCTGTTGCTTCTCCATAGCCAGCTGAAATGAGAAAGCCGTAACCACCCGTGCTGCTAGAACAGTGCAGAAAACACAAGACGGACACCAGGTTGCAGAGCTGCCCACAGCAACTGGTCACTGCTCCCTGGGGAGAGAGGGCGGTCCGGGAACACAGGCAGGGGTCAGCTGGGAGAGAGAAGAGCCAAGCTGCAGGAGAGCAATGGAAAGAGAAATCTGGTTTTGGAAGAAGAGATGCTTTAGCTGAAATTGTGAGCTGAGCCTGCGGACCTGGGTCCAGCATTTGCTTTGACTTGGGGTCCTGCTGTTACAGTGGGTGAAGCAACCCCAGTATTTCTGTCTTCCAGTTGCTCATGGGCACCTTCGAGGTAGCAGTGTATCTGTATGCAACAGCCAAAAGGTGAGGTTGGAACCTCACAGACAGTTGGAAACACAAGTCAAGGTGCCCCTCGAGACCATCTCTCCTCAAGGGGATCATAATATAGAAATACTTTTGGTCTACAAGTTCGCTACACCTTTGTGTAGTTCTTTGTTTCAGTAGCATTCTGGCCAGCTCAACATCTACCACCTTTCCCAGAAACTGTTACTTTCCAAAGAGAGGTTGGAACTTTTGTCCTGCCCTGGCACAAGTGTTCTCCTTTTATTTTTCATCTAATTTCAGCATTAGGGCAGCACCCTGTATTCAAGAAACGTGTTTTCTGTTGCTAGAGGAATTGCTTTTATCTCCCCTATTGACATCAGTCAGAGGAGCAAACAGCTTCCTGACCCTGTGATGGGGTTATGGAGCTACAAAACCAGCACTGCAAAGGAGCTAGCACAGACCTAAGTGTGCAGTGGCTCCAGCAAGAACAGAGGCAGTCTTCCACCTCTATTGTCAATCCATACTGAGGGGAGAGACCGCAAAACTGGAATTAACTGCAACTCAGCCAGTACCTGGAACAGTACAGATGAGGGCTTGTGTTTCAGAGGGGATCTGGATGCCAAATCCTCCAGATCTTTGAGATGTATAGGTATTCCACGGTCATACTGAGAAACAGTCATACCAGGTGTGGTCTCATGTTAAGAATGTACAAGAATGTTCCCGTAAGATTTTTTTTTTTTATCTGTGCATTTTGAATCCACACTTTTATTGTCTAAACACTATGATATCAAATGTCTTCTCAAAAATCGTTGTGCCCACAGTGTTAGCAAAAATGACTTCTTACCAAAACTGTGGTGTGTTTTATTCCCCTAGTGCAGCCCATATTATTAGCCCAAATTTGCATTTGATGGAACAGCGTGCCAAAGATTTTGTCACCAATTATCATTCTTTTCAAGGGAGGATGCTTGCGATTTGGGCTGAAATATGCTAATTACTGAAAACCATCCACACGTGAAGTACTCATCGCTTCAGTCTCCTTCCCATGCCACCAAGAGTCAGGAATGTGGAACACCACCCGCCGGGCACTTGCAGCAGGTAGGGTGGGCGTTCCACACATCCCGTGGAGTGAGCGATGTGGGAGACAAAGTGCTGGAGGATGCGAAGTTGGTGTTGCATTTGCACAACAGGCAGCCTGGGGATGGGGGCTGGAAGGAGCTCTGCGGCTGATGTACAGAGGGCAGCATTGCCACAAGCGGCTGGGCTCTGCAGTGCGTCCCGTACCAACGTGAAAAAGTTTGCGTGTGGATTTTTTTGGTTGTTTCTTTAAAAATCCATCCTTGCAAAACAGTGGCTTAAACACACACAAGAATAACACAGAATTATTTTCAGAGTGCTTTAAAAAGGTTGAGAGAGAGGGGGACTGCTGACTGTTCAGAGCGATGCAGAGCTGCTGCAGCCTATTCATTTCATTCATCCGAAATACACAGTCGCAGTTTAATTCCTAGATGTACTGTGTGCCCTTTCGTATGTAATCAGCCTAATTTGTCTTCAGCTGCAAGCAAGTGAACCAAGATTCATTTAGTTAAGCAAGCTAAGCAAAAGCATTCTTTGCTCACAGATGGGTAAGCCAGCCGATATCTTAAGATAAATGACGGGAATTTTGTATCCTTTTCTTAGCTAGGGAAAGAGTCCTGTGGACAGAAGAATGACAAAATGAATTCTGTCTCTCCCTGTTTTTAATTAGTTAAACAGGGAAAGACTAATAGATCTCATCCTGGAATCTGGAGTCCTAATTTGCAATATTGGATGTTGTTTTGACTTAAACTGGCACTTTTAACAAATAGACTTTTCACTAGAGGTTTTCAGAAAGACCATGTGTAATATTAGATGAGAGGTACTTAATTAATGTAGGAAAGCGCCAACAAACTATCAGCCAGCTCTGACTTGTCTTGGATTTGAAATAAAAGGTATTTGCTCTGTGCTGTCTGCCTGGCAATTACCACTAAATGTGTATGGATTTAGGCCAATTCTTAATGAAAAAGGGGCCAGCTCACAACAAATGTCCCCCATGTTGCCTTGGGTTGCACTGATAGAGCGGTGAATGAATCAAGCAAAATGCAAACATTTAATCTGGCTAAAGCCAGGGCACCCAGGGGAGGCCAGAGGTCGGCTGTGACCCTCCTCATCTTTGTGTCCTGTCCGAGGGCACGGGCAGTATCCAGATCTGCCATCACGTGTCTCTCCCAGATAGCCAGAAGATCTGCAGAATAGATGTGAGAAGCCATGATGTTGTCAAAAGGGAGCACATGCAGAGGAAAGTGCTGAAAATTGAAACCCCCGCAGTCATGCTGAATACTAGCAGGACTATATGACCATTTTTCAGAAATATCCTGACTGCATGCAGTGAAAGCAGGCAGGGAGGGGAGAGAAGTGCACCTTGCCAGGCTCTGGCATTTTCTTGGTGAAGGAGCAAATGCTTCAGGACTTGTCTCCCCGTCTCAGCCCTGTACCTCGGTGCTGCACTCTCACAGCTGCAGAGAAGTAGAATCATAGAATCACAGAATACCCCGAGTTGGAAGGGGCCACAAGGATCACAGAGTCCAGATCCTGGCCCCGCACAGCACCACCCCAAACCCAAACCCTGTGTCTCAGAGCGGTGTCCAAACGC
>VXAV01005734.1:0-13820 GCA_013399715.1 Alectura lathami | reverse complement strand
TAAGAAAATGAAGAAACTCCTTCTCCCCCTTACCTCCCTCCTCTCCATCCCTAGGACCAAGGCTGTCACCACTTGCCCCTGTGCTATTGCAGGTCCAGCTGCTGCTTCCCCTCCCAGGAAGGCTCTGGCAGTGGCTGTCACACACCACTTCCTCAGCTGAAGCAGTGTTTACCCTGCAAATTGGGCAATCCCACATTCTTTGAAATCAGTTGTCTGGAAGCTGGTATCTTAGTGCTGACCTCAAGGTTACTCTTGTAAACCCTTACCAGCACAGGCCTGATTTCAAGCAGCCTTTTCTTGGTCTGAGTGGTAAGCGAATTGGTGGTACTTAGGGACATTATCCTCATGTCTTCAAGAAGCAGGCAATCACATAATTACCATCTCTAAATTGCAGAATACTTTCTACATGCCAGGCTAGATGGCTCACATATCAGAAATCAAACTAATAAACACCAGGATAGTTGCACTAATTGACAATTCTCTCTTCCTCAAACCTCACTTCTTTCTATAACAGTTGAGATTACATCCTTCTTTGCTTAGTCTGTAACTCCTACAATCAGCAGCCTCTACAAGGAGTAGCCATGCTACTTCATTCCAAATATACTTATATTAGATTTGCAAATTAACTACTTGGTGAAGGACTCATCACGCCACTGATACACATTAATTGTCATTTGCTTTTGTTCTGGTTGCAAAAGTCCTAGAGCAGAGGTGATCACACATGCAGGCAGAGCAGACAACACAAATACCATAGTGCCAGGAAGCTGATCTGTCTCCAAACCTGACTCTGTCTCAATTACAGCAATGAACAACCATTAATGTGCAACAACTTCCACAAAACAACAACAAGAAAGCTTTACAAAGGCTGTGCACTGCTCACATATCTATAAGAGCACATAAAACTGTAACACTGTCTCCCAGCACACAAACAATTTGGGGTAATTTTTCCCACCTGGTTTAAATTAGTGGCCCATGACCTCTTCTGTTGTCCTGGTATGAAGGCACCAATGCCAAAAGAAAACAGGATAAAAATACTTTTATTCAGTAACAGTGTATATCTTCTCTGTACCAGTAAACAGGAGGACAATCAGGGACAGGGGACTTGCAGGGACTCACTTCTGCAAGTCTCAGTATTCTCTTCAAAAGGGCTTGCATAAACTCTTGTAGGCATCTGGTCAATGAGGCCAATGGCAGCCAGATGTAAATTAAGGAAATCACACACAAGGGCAGCTTGTAGAGGATGAAAAGCCCTCAAACCATAGGTATCTGTCCATTCTAAAGCAAAAAGGAAGCTGTACAGTGTTTTTGTTTGCTGTTTTGGGAAGAGAGGGGTCTTTAAAAAAAACTTTTTTTTTTTCCATGTAAAACTAAAAGGCATAGCAACCTTTTGGTCTTTTTCACTTGCTTTAGTTAAGGTAACATCAGGTACTTAAAGGGACAAGCAAGTCTTTAAAAATAGCTAAACTGGTTTTGGAAAAAAAGTTAAAAAGTGAAGTAGGTGCTTACAAAACAATACAAGTGTTTTAATGATTCCCTTCAGATGTTAGTTGTTAGCATCTGAGATCATTGTTTTCCAGCTGCCCATAGTAAACACGACCTGAATTTTCACAGTGATGCAAGCACAAAAAGCAATCTTTCTCCCTCTTTAAAGCTCATCCTTAAGATATCTCAGAGTTCAGTTTTAGAAAGACACTCATTGAGCTGCTGACTTTTTTAGAGACCAACAAAGAGAAAGCGCTGTTGCCAGAGGAATGACTTTCTACTTGATGTCCACTTGGTAACACCAGAAGGCAGAATCCCTCCTTTCTGCTGGAATGGCACACCGAGGGCAGGCGTTTCCCTGTAGTCAGTGGAGCCCTGCACAGAAATCTTCCTGGTGCCCATCAGCACCATCAGCACAGCTCCTGGGGCTCTGGGGGTGCTGCTCGGGGCTGGAGGGTGAGCAGTTCCCTCTAGTGCAGCACTGCTGCAGGAGGCCTGGGAAAGGCTCACAGGCATCCAAAGGTGCTCTCAATTAAAGAACCCTATTTTCAGTTGACATGTGTGCGCCTCCTGTGGTCCAAATGACCTCTGGTGTTCCTGGCAGAAAATTACAGAGTTTTGCACTCGCAGACTTTTACTTGCAGGAAATGCAAGCCCCTGGCCATGCTAGCATAAAGCTCTTTTTTCACAAATGGCAGCAACTCGCCTAATAAATCAAACGCAAACCCCCACCCTCTTTCCTACAGCAGTTGTCAAGCCCCAGTTACGACAACTTGTAGTAAAATATTACTCACCAGCACTTTGGCCTGTGTGAGAAGCTCTGCCTCTGTACAGACAGTCCCCTAAATCACTGCTTTGTCACAGAAGACACAAGCATCACCAGAAGACTTATTACACACAGACATTATGAGAAGGCCAACGAGACAATAGTTCCCCCCGCTCAGTTTTTGTCAAAGCTTTCATTAATGCTGCCAGCACCTTTTTCTGCTGGAGCTGCTGCTGGCTCCTTGCTGAGGCCCTGGCAGGGGCATGGCCCAAACCGGCCCCAGAGAGCCAGAGCAGGGCCGTGGCCGAGAGCGGCGATGGGCAATGGGCGCTGCGAGCACCGCTGTGTGCCAGGCCCCCCCCAGCCCTGCTAATTCGCTTTCAGTCTCTGCTGGTTTGTGCTGATGCTATGTGAAGTTACCACAATTTGGCATTTTTAAGCACTTCAAGGCTTTTGTGTTTTGTCGTTGATGTGACTGGTACTTCTGTTTTTATTTTAATAATCTGCTGCAGAATGAGACAAAGACCTGAAATAACCAGAGAAATTACAGCCGGGCTTCAAGGACTGCTGGAGATGGGCATGGAGGGCACAGGGAGCAGGAAGGCTTTTGGTGATGGGTGCACAGGTCACCTGGAGGACGCACCTCTGGCACGGTCTGATGCTGTCACTTGCACAAACCCACTGCTGAAGCCAATTTGAGTTTCAGCCACTTCCAGACACAACTCCTCAACAAAGCCATCTAAAATCTCCCCCTTGCATCCTTGCTTCTCTCTGCTGCACCATGTGCGTGTCCTGGCTGCAGCCCAGCAGCACAAGCAGTGGTTTGAGGACACCTCGACTCCCTTTAATTCATGATTCAGCATTTCCAGGCAGGAGCTGGTGCGGTACTTGCTGTGCTCGGGCACTCACACATCGCCTTCTCCTAAAAAACCTGCAGCAGATGTAAAGGCACGAGGCTGCTCTCATCTGCACAGAGGAGGGGAGAGCAGGGCAGAACATGGCAGCACGTACTTCCACTCTGCAAAGGCAGCTGTGTGGTACAAGCCAGCTTTTGCTGAATATTGCACACCAAAAACTTGGTGTTTGACAACACATACAGAGCAGCAGGCCCATGCCCTGCTAGAAGCTGAACAGCCAGCTCCTTCCCAAATGCTGCAAGGCTCCCTGCCTGCTGTGAAATATCCCTTTGCCCCCCTCCTGCAGCAGCACAGGCTCTCCACAACACATGCAATCACCAAACACCACCCACACTTGCATCTCCCTCCCTTATGCACTCCAGGCTTTACCAACAGCAATGTGTCAGCAGCAGCAGCTGCCCTGAGGAGCAGCCCCACAGGCACTATCAGTGACACAGGGCTGGAAGAGCTGGTGTCAGCTTGAGAGCTCTGACTGCAGCAGCTGTGGCAACAGCAAAACACCCATCCACGTCTACCTGAGGGAAACCACTTCGTCCTTGCAAGACTTTCCCTCCTTCAGTGACTCATGCAATTCCCCATGCTCTGCCAGAAGTTAAATGCATTAAATAAACTGTACCTGGAAAGACTGAACGTGCAGGCATAAAAGCAGTTTTTCTGTTTCCTCTCCCTTTCTCGGTCTGTTCTTCTCCTGCCTCAGCTGGTGGGAGTCAGAGCCCTGCACAGCTTCTTTCAATATCACAATCAAGAGCACTCAGAAGAGAACCTGGCTACACACCCCCCCAACAACAGTTAGCTGAAACCCTGGTGCAAACAGGTCAGCTCAGTATTTAACTACAAAACCACATCCAGTCTTCAGTTTGTAAAATGTTTTCACTGGGACTGCCCCTATCCCTTTCAGACCTGCAGCAATAGCTTGACACCTCTAAGATTTTTATTCTGTTCATTTTGTATTTCTTCAAATGCACACTTGACTAAATGCATGAAGCAGGGCACTGGGAATGGGCTGGCTCTTCCAAAGGTGCATACAGGCTACCAAAATCTAACAGTAACAGACTCATTTATTTTTCACCGATGTATGTACTTGTAGAGGGCATGCCCCCTTCTGCAGGCTACTCAGCTGGTGGAGTCTGACCAGTGGCAGCACTCAGGAGCTTGCTTGCACACTTTGAGGTGTTTCCTGGACTATGCTCCTCAAGGACTAGATGCTGAGCTTGCAGCCCAACCACCAAGTTGGACTTCTTGGGAAAAAGTGCCTTTGGTGCAGAAGAGAAGGCCAAACTGATCAGCTGAAAGAGTGTGTAAAGTAATAACTGGACATAAACTAGGTATTTATACCAGATTCATTTGTTTACATGCAAAAAAAAAAAAAATTAAAATAAAATAAAAAACAAAACAGTAATAAATATCAGAATGTGCAAGTGATTCTATTTCAAAATACTACTTATGTGTAGATGCACTTTGGTGTATACATTTTCATTGACAGAATAGCAGATAGTTCACACAATTTAGAGAAATTAATTTCTCACAGTGTGTAAGATCAAGAAGGGAGTACAAAAGTAGATTTGTGCACCGGAGAGCAAAAATTAATCCCAGAAATTATGCACAGTGGGAACTCTCACCTGCCAGCCTGATTTGGGGCCCTGGGACAAGTGAGTCAAGTTACCAGCAAGGATGAAGAAATATCCTACCTAGGTGATGTAAAGTAAAATGAAAACCTAAGCAAATCCTGGTATCATTAATCAAAATCAACACCCTGGCACAGGAAATTAATCCTTTCACATGAAGTACCAATTAAATCTGTGAAACAGTTTCCAAAATAAATAAATAAATAAATGAAATCAGAAATGATGTAAATAAGATGGATTAAAGTTCAAGGCACCTTCTCTTATTGTCATGCAGCCAGACTTTTGATCCTCTCCTTGTAACCCACTCCACATGGCCACATCCTGGTACCAACAGAGGCTCTTTCAGGACAGAATGCGTTGTGTGCAGAGACCCTCTCTCCCCATGCACAGCCAGCACCCCAAAAAACAGCTGCTCATTCACAGCTGTTCCTTCCACCTGCAAACACTATTGTACTTCTACATAGGCACTCTCACTCCTGCAATTTCATTACTGCTCTTACAGTAAATGAAGAATTAAATAGCCCAGGAATTTTCCACAGCTGCATGTACCACAGCACACCCCAGACCCTATTTGTAAAAGAAGTGATGAAGACAAACATTCCTGCATACACACAGCATCAGCAGAGACCAAACACTGCAGCATCATGCTAGCAGCCAGTGTCAGCCAAGAGATGATACAAACATTACCTTTTCAGTGACAAATTTTTAATGCACTGGTAGACTCTCATCATACAGTACATTTTAAAATAGTTCATAGTAAATGATGGAAAGTAACCCTTTAAATACCTGAGCTTTTCTGGACACACTATACACGTTTCTCACCTGCTTTTTTCATATGCTCCAGTCCTGCCACATGTCAATACATGCTAATAACCACCTGTGGCTCTCCTCAAACACTTCCAGGGGCTTTGGCAAACAAGTCTTGATTCCTGTACTGGGTCCTGCCACTGTTTTGCTGTTGTCTTCACCCATGACAGTAAGGCCTCCAAAATACAACACATTAAATGGACAACAAAAAATGAGGCAGTTGAAAGATTTTAACCTTAATGTTGTAAGACTAAAACTACCTTCAAAATAATTCTCTCACCACTGCATGCCACTTCTTGCTTTTACTAAAAGTAGGGTTAATGCTGGCTAGCAGGTTTTCAGCCCCCCTGAGCAGCAGAACACTTCTGCCTCTCCCCCCAAATACCCTGCCTCTTCTGTAACACCTGCTTCTTGTTAGCAAAACACATGAACACTTTGTTAATAACCACAAGTGTAAGTCTACCACTGACATTTCCTTGCATGTCTCAGACCACAGTTTCCTTTTGGAACCCTGAACGTACATGCTCCTTTATTCTTATGTTTGTAAGAGGGTAGAAAGATGAGAAAAACAAGAAACTATGCACAGACAGAAGCTACAGTATCTACAGCAACAGCTGAAACACACACCAAGGCAGAGGTTGTGAAATTCACCCTGCAAGGAAGTTAAAAATGAGGCTGACTGATACACACCGGTGATGTTGTAACCAAATCTCACCAGTGAAGTGGCAGTTGCCAGGCAGGGCTTGTGCTGCAAGCTGCGTGCCCCCGTGGCAGTTCCCTGGAAGAAGCGAGCCACCAGTCTGCCCAGGCTGTTCTGGAAGTAACACGCTGCTCCTGGACACCTCTGTCCCAGGAGGCCTTGGGAACGGCTGACACTAGTTTTGAAGATGTGCTACTGACAATCATGAAGCACTGCTCCTGCTGTAAGAGTAGAGCACAGCTGATTTGCAAGGCAGCAGGTGATGGGACCAGGAAGCCGCTGAGCAGTGCTGCCTGCACACGTGCAGCAGGTCCAGGCACCAGAGAGCAGCATGCTTACGGCCCTCCTGTGCCCTTAGAGCAAACCGTGTGGTTTGCCCTGCTAGCAGTGCTCTGCAGGTGTGTGAGCAGCCGTGTGGCAGAGGCTGCCAACAGTACAGCTGCAGTGCTGCTGAGAGAGATGGAAGAGAAGTCTGGGGGTAGTGGCTACTGAGGCAGCTCTGTCTCCAGACCTGAGAGCTTTCTGTAGTGTCAAAGACTATGGCAGACTGCAGCTCGCACAAACGAGCTGGGCACAGCACAGAGGACAGCTGTCCCATTCCTCCATCATTCACATGTAACGAAGACTGTTAGGATGTAAAAAACAAGCACACATTTGCGTCTCCTTGCAACAAAAAAGTTCACTTGCATACTACAGATCAGCATTTGTTAGGAATTCTCCTCCAAGATTTTATTTGCATGGGAAACCCAGCAAAAGGAAGGCTGCCTGAGCAGCACGGTGAATCAATGCCACTGTGTGCCTGCCTTTCCGATGATTAGATCTTAATGAATTGGAAATATATCTGTCTTCTAAAAATCACATAGCCATAAACCAAACCGACGGGCACAGATTAACCCTGCTCACCATCCACCAAGGCAACTCGTCAATTTTGTATTATTAGTATAGAATAGAATAAAATAGTTCAGTTGGAAGGGACCTAGAAGACCATCAGGTCCAACACAAATCCTACGTTACTATGCTCAACAAAAGGCAAAACACCTGTCTGTCCACTGCATTAATTTAGGGGATTTATTTCTTGTGCGCAGTGGCTTGCAGAGCGTAGGTTTCACAGATGTAACAGTAATTCCACCAGCTCCTGAAGTGTGAGGCTGCTGCTCTGAGATCATCCCGCCATCTGCAACGGGACTACTTCCATCAACAAAAGTTACAGAACCAAACCACTGCAGGAGCTGGGATTTGGGCTTGCAAGATACCGACCTTTAAACCGTGTTCACACATTTCCTCTTCAGTACAAGGCACTGGGTGAGAACAGTCTTTTTGGTTGTGTTGTGTGTTGTGTTCAGAAGCTTTTGCAAGCATCATTGAGGTGTGCTGCAAGATACTAACATATGAGATAAGATGCTAAGATAACATAAGTTCAGATGAAGGAGGAGTTTAGCCCATGGTTCCAAACTATGTTGGCTTTTTTCCTGATATTTTGACTATTCTCCCAAACATTTCAGAGACAGAAACTAGTGAAAATACAGGGTCCCAGGACTCCTGAGGAGTGCTCCCAGTGCCACAATGGGGATGGGATCTCACACCTCTCCTTGCAGCGGGTCGGCTTCCTGCGAGCTGCCCTGGCACAGGCTGTTATCTGCCGCACGCGAAGCCACCGACTTAGCACCGCTACTATATTTAGTGCTCAGATGTTCCTGGAATCCAGTCCTGCACTGGGATCATGGTGCTTCTTCCTCTGCTTCTCGGCTTCTCCAGGACAATTTTGTCTGAAGCAAGCAGTGGTGGTTCAGAAGAGTAACAGATTAACAATGTACTGCCTTTCTTTACCACAGACGTGCAGCACTCAGGCATGGCAGTGGAGGTGATTTCATTTCAGTTGAGGTGTCTGAATGTGCAGTGACGAAGCCTGGGCTGGTTGCTGCTGCGGAGAGAAAGGAGCCCTGCCGGGGAGTGACTCATGCGAGGTAGCTGGGACACAGCTTCAGGCTGAGAACTGCTCTCTGGAGCAGTGCTTCTTTCTCCGTGGTGATGGAAGCTGGCCCTCGGAGCAGCTAGCTACTACAAACACTGCCTGAATTTACACAGTAACTCCAATCCAAGGAAAGATGCCCTGCAAGGGGCCACAGGGCAGCAACCTCCAACACTGATGGAAGCCAAGCGATGATGTGAGCCTGTGTGTTCCCCCTGTGCTCTTCTGACTTTGGCATAGTCACAGACATTTGTCTTGCTGCAAGCAAATGAGACAGGACATGGAGACAAAGAAAATAAAGCCTGGCTCCAGCTAAAGGTTTGGCTGTCATCCAGGTGCTTTCATATTCAATCTCTGCTTCTGTGAAGAGGGAAATATAAAACATTTTACCTTGCTAGCCTCTTAGAGGAGAGCTAATTTTGGCAATTAATTTGCATATCAAATGTCTAAGTGCTTTGCGTGTATTTATCCTTCTCTTGCAGGCAAATGGGGTTTCCTTTCTGGAGGAGGAAATCAGTGTCAATCAGGGCTCTGACATGACAAAGAAACAGTCAGGGTGACTTGCTGCTGACATTTGTCCATAGAAAAGATGTTTCCTTGCCTCCCTGGCATCCACAAATAAATGATAGTAGAGATGATTATGCACTGATTTATTGTAAGCACAATGAATGGCAACATTTCACTTGGAACAAAAGGAGGATTTAGGGTTTTCTGCATCCTGGAAAAAATATTTCTCCCTTAGCATGGCAGAGTCATGTAGGATGGAGGCACTGCTTCTTCCAGTGAGGTCTGTCAGGGGATGCTCCTGCGTGTGAGCAGATCCAATAGCAGAGATGGAGACCCCCAAGTATCAGGGCTGGGGACCCCCCCCAGCACCAAGCTGGGGGACCTCCCAGTACCAGGGCCAAGAATCCCCCACTACCAAGGCTAGGGTCCCCGCTAACTGGATCCGGAACCCCCCAGCCAGCAGGTGCGGGGCCGGTCCAGCGGAGCTGCCCTCCCCCCTTCCCGTTTGCACTCACTCTTGCGGCCCCCCCGGCCCCTTGCAACAGCCCCACCGCCCCTCTACCCCCCCACAACGAGGCGTGCTCACAGCACCACCCTCCGCGGCACAGGCGATGCCGGCACCCCCACTGGGGTGAGCCAGGGCAGGTGCGCACATTACGCTGCGGAGCCACCGGTGGAGAACGGCTCCAGAGAGAATGTAAGGGCTGGGAGTGAGTGCAGAGCAGCAGCCACTGTGCACTGTGGGCAGCGGGGCCTCCTGCTCCTCTTGTCACACTGCCGAGGGTCTGCTGGCCACGGGCAGCACCTAGCCCTGCCGCAGCACACACCCCCCGCCCCCTCCGCCCTATGAGTGCACTCCCAGGGGCAGGGGAGGTGGGGGGGTGGGCTAAGTTTGCTTTTGTTAGTGGTTTGTTTTTTTCTCCCTTTTCCTTCTCCCTCTCCCCTTTTCACATCCATTTATTTTTAGCCAGCAGCCCTGACGCTCACTGAGGAGCCAGTGCGCCGGTGGTGATGCAGAAATCAAGCCTGAAATGTTCGGAAAGTGATGCAGGGAAGGGTGGGCACGCTGCATCCCTCAGCTCCAGCATCTTCATTATTTTTTTTTCCCCTGCATCCCTCACCTCCCCCAACCGGGCTCCTGTGGGGCTGCTGACGGTCACCAGTGGGTGCCGCAGCTGCCTGCTGCTGGGTGAGAAGCTCCCCAGTGGGATGGGGAAGCACTGCCGGAGCTACCCAGGGTTCCTCCGAGCGAGCCGGTGATCCGGCGTGTAAAATGGAGGAGGGAAATGCCTGGCAGGGCCGGCGGAGCAGGAAGACTGTGTCCTTGCCGTCCCCTCCTGGGTGACCGCTGGAGCCGGTGCTGGGACCATCTCCATCCTCAGCGCATGTGTCGTGGTGCAGAGCTGGCCCCAGCGCTGTGTGGGGAGCTGGTGGCTGTCTCTGCTGCGGTGGCACTAACACGCACAGGGGTGCAGGCAGCCAGGGCTCCGCAGCCCTGGAGTGGAGATTCTGGGGAATGCGTGTGCTCCTGAGAAGTCGCTGTCTGCCCTGAACGCCAGCAGCCACTCAGTGTGATGCCTGATGCCTGAAGAAAGCAGCAGTGTGCCGTGGCTGGCTTGTGTCATTGACCATCCGTGTGGAAAATAAGTGGCACCTGGAGGTGCTGGTGGCTGCCCCAGCGAAGGTTGGGAGGGAGAGATGGGGATGGGGAGGACGGGCACAGTCGGGAAGCCTGTGCAGCCTGATGAGACCTCTCTGGGTGCTTCGGTGGATTTTTCACAAACTGCATCCATCCCGCTTGGCAACAGGCGCTTATCTATTACACAAGATCATACATATTCACAACTATAGGTTGGTTATGGCAATCAGTTCTAGGAATGGGTGGGATTATTATAATTATTTCCAAGAAATCGTTATCACCTCCCCTTGACACACGCACACTGCTATCTGGTGGTTGTTGGGTCTCTTTGATGAACTCAGGTCTTCTCCACCCTGCACTTTCCAAGCACAAAATGCTGAGCTGACTCTTCTCTAAATAGCAGAGCCAGTCTTAACCAGATAGTAGAGTTTGCAGAACTTCAAACCTTGATAAGCATGCGGCTTGCATAGATAACAAGGCTTTACTGCAGCCCCTTTAATCTTGTCAGGCTAAGCATACAACATCTTACTTTAAATTCAGCTCCTAGTAGTCTGTTCTCTTTATCAAGTCCCCCCTTTTCTATAAGATTTGCAAATTCCTTTGCAATATATCGCTGTCCCAAGTTCTTTGTATTGTTTTGCTAAAGTATCTACAGCTTTCAATATTGTGCCTTATGCCATTTCCAGTTCCCATAAGTATCCCCGGAACGCATGCAGACCCTTAAGAAGCATTTTGACATACAACATCCAAAAATTCCTAAGGCGATAAGCATAATGATTACAACAAAAAATTGGTTCAGCCACGTAAGATCAGGAAGCCAAGAAGTGAGCACTTTCCAAAGATTTGAGAAACCACAGGAAGTGTCATCTTGGGCTACCTCATGTTTTTTGTTTGCTCCCATATCGTTCCCAAATCTGTTTCAATCCCGTGTTCTTGAGACACATATGCACAGCAGTTTGTATTTATTATGTGATACACTCCGCCCTCTTTGGCTAATAGCAAATCTAAAGCCATGCGATTTTGAAACACTACTTGACTTAATGAGGTAATCTCCTTCTGAAGAGCTTGGATTGCATCTAAAGTTCAGTTCTCTATTTCCTCAATTCCTGCCAATATAGTAACTACATCTTTTCCCAATTCACTAACTCCTAAGTGGGGGAATAATCACCTAACAGAACTATGAATCCCTGTAGGGCGTTCAATCAATGGGTTTCTAGGCAATGAGCCTGTCTGTCTCCACAGAGTTCGGAGGAGTCCAGAGGGAGTGTTATTGTAAATGTCTGTCTGAGGGGTTAAATAACCAGCAGTACACGTGCCCGTCCAGTTAGCGAGCAAAGTTTTTCTAGCAAAACCATCACCACACAACCACCAGCAACCGTGGGGTAGTCTACAAGAAGCATCCTGTGCAAGGACCGTGCCAGCCCCTACTAGAGTTATGTTATCCCTCAAATCACATCCAGAACCCTGTTCCCAGGTAAAATTAATACCTGCAATTTTCTGTGGGTTATCAAAATCCCAGCTACATCCTAAATTAGTAAGGTTGAATTTCCCTACTGGTGTTTCCCATATACTATTCAATGAATTACTCAACTTCATTTCAACAAAGTAAGCCCTAGTTCAATTCAAAACCATCACTTTAAACATAGGACCTAAGGCTGGCTTCTTTTCTTTCCCATACTTACAAGACTGGTTATTGCTAAAGCCCGTAACCCAATTGTCCAATTGAAGGAAACCACCCCATACAATGGAATTGCAAAGTCCTCTCTTGGCAACTGGGTGCAGATCCAGCACTTGCTAAGATTCAATGTCTGAGTCATTCTATGTGAGATCTGTACAAAAGAATTCTTTTCCCACCCAACGCAGGTTACTACAGAAAAGATGTAAATCACCGCTGTTTGAATCACAACACGGTAGGGCCAATGTTTTCGGTCATCCATCCTCCAGGTCCTGCAGCTTTCTTGACTCTGGAATGATGGGTCCACGCCGATTGTTCTTTGATCGTAATTGCCGTGTGTGATGTCAGCAGCACCTGGAAGGGTCCTTCCCACTTTGGTTTCAAAGATATATCTGAAAAAGGCCTAACATACACATAATCTCCAGGCTTAACATTATGTACTGGTCCACCAAGACCTCAGGCTCTGGTTCCCAAAACCAACTTTTCTATTTCCAGACTTACCACATGATCAGTCAATACCTCATTTCCCACCTGAGATGAGGTTCCCGCTTGTACAATATAGGGTCTCCCATACAGAATTTCAAAGGGGCTTAAGCCTTCCTTCATTCTAGGTTTAGTCCTAATTCGTAGGAGTGCTAAAGGCAGTGACTGCGGCCAAGACAATTTAGCTTCTTGTCCTAATTTCACAATCTGTATCTTAATTAAACAATTTATCTTTTCCACCTGCCCACTTGATCGTGGATTATACGGAGTGTGTAACTGCCAATGTATTCCCAAGAGTCCACTAATCCGCTGGACAATTTTTGCTACAAAATGTGACCCTCTGTCTGATGAAAGTGCTGTGGGAACTCCAAACCGCGGTATTATTTTGTGCAGTAATGTTTTAACCACTTCTTGAGCCTTATTTGTTCAGCAAGGGAATGCTTCTGGCCACCCTGAAAAGGTGTCTGTTAGAACCAATAGGTATTAGAACCCCCCTTTTCTTGGGAGTTCTGAGAAGTCCATTTGCCACTGTTGTCCTGGGTAATTACCCTTCCCGATCTGCCCCAGTGGTGCTCTGAGATTCGTTTCAGGATTATTCTGTAGACATATGTCACACTGTTGTGTTACTAATTTAACAGTGGTATATAAATTTCGGGCAACCATTAATTGACTCAAATGTTTATATAGGGCTTCCACTCCCCAATGAGTTTTCCTGTGCTCTGCTGTAACTGCAGCCCGTAATAATGCAAATGGCACTACTACCTTCCCTCGTGGAGTCCTAGACCATTTACCTTTTCCAGTTTTCCCTCCTAGATCTTCAATTAATTTCAGATCTTCCTTTGAATATTTGGGCTCACCATTCATTGGGTAAATTTGTATTCCCCCACCTGGAATTAAAGACTGGACCTCCATGTGACTTGCTCCAGCTACCCTTTTTGCCTCGCGATCTGCCAATGCATTGCCCACTTCTTGGGAAGTTCTCCCTTTCTGATGAGCTTTGCAATGCATAATGGCCACGTTCTCCGGCAACTGGACAGCCCTTAACAGCCTGAGAATTTCTTCAGCATGTTTTACATGTTTTCCTTGTGCCGACAGAAGCCCCCTCTCCTTCCAAATAGCACTGTGAGCATGGACTACTCCAAATGCATATTTAGAATCAGTCCAAATGTTTATCTTCTTTCCTCTGGTGCGCTCTAATGCCCAAATACAAGCTATGATTTCTGCTTTTTGTGCTGAGGTGTTTGGGGGAA
>VXAV01005733.1:34236-54005 GCA_013399715.1 Alectura lathami | reverse complement strand
CCTGTCAGGGGTGGAATTTGGGGGTCCAGGGTTAGGATGAGTCTCAGAATGTGTTTTGCGTGTGTATGGTATGAACAATCAGGGAAATGGAGATCTGTCACTTCCAGTTATGGCTCAACAGAGAGGCAGCCACTGCTTCCAAAATCAGTAGTTTACTAGGCTGTAAGTTATTCAGAGGGAGGGACTTGCTGGCATGATAATAGCGTACTCGGAGTGAATTAAAGAGGCTTTATAGTTCCTGCAGTGCTCAGTGGGATGATACAAATTGATTTGTTACCTATGAATATAAAATTAATTTGTTTACCTTTCGAGGAGTCTAATTCAGTTCCTTGACACAAATGCAGTAATCCAATTCTCACCTCGTGATGTGGACCAATGATTCTTTTTGAAACATACTGAGCAGCTACAGCTGCCTGGGAGGAATTCTGAATGCTTTGAGAGTCGGTTGATGGTGGTAGGGATGAAATGCGTGTTGATTCGGCCTGGTTGGTTCTGCCTGCTCCATATGTAAGTTCTGATACTTCTGCTGGTGCTGGTGGAAGTGTAGCTTCAGCACTGAGGTGTCTGCAGTCTGAGGGCAGCTTGCTCTAGTGATTTACTTGAAGGCATGTATTTCTGAGAGTTGTGTAAAACCTCTCAAAACTGATTGTTAATTGGCAATTTCTTAATGTTCAAGTAAAGTATTTTTGTTTTTTAAGTCTCAAATAAAAGGAATGGCAAGTGACAGGCCAACTAGAATGAAAAGCATTTTCACATGTAGAAGGCATACAAAAATTAGTAACTTGGAGATAAAGAAGGTGAGATGGATGTGGTTGATGGGGTGAGAAGTGGTAAGAAGGTGTGGTTATTTCTGAAGGAAGATGTGCCAGGAAGCAAATGAGAATTTAAAGCTGATAAAGAATGTAATGGAAGAGCATTGGTAACAAATACAAGGAAGATTGCTGCAAAGATTTGTTAGGGACAAAGTGTCTCATGCTAAGCAGGGGAGATAAGTATTCTTTTTTTTTCTTTCCCCCCCCCCTATTGTGAACAAATTGCTGAGAGATCTGTTCTTTAGGACAGCAAAATTATTACTAGTATTAATTCAGCATTTTTTTTTCTCAAAGTCATAGGATATCTGAAAAACATTCGTTTAGTTTCATCTAAAAATACTCATTTAAAAAATAAGTATTATCTTTGTCATGTAATCGCTGATTGTCTGAGTGGAAGCACTTAATGAAGTGATTCTGTGATCTTGTCATCCTTCTATTCCTTTTTAGATTCCAAAATCCACACCTCTGTCTGTTGACAAATACACCAGCTTTGTCTCTATTGCTACCTGTGAAATACAGCAATCAGAAATTTTGGCATAGGCTGTGATGAGACTTGATGAAGGACACAAAATCACATTGAATGACAAATTAGAGAATAGTGAATTCAGAGGAGCTTGCAGGCAGGGATAAATTATTGGTGTGGGTATTTCCAGTAACACTTGGGCGTGTTTGCCAACTCACAGAGCTTGAGCAGCATGTGATAGCTGGTGATGCTGGAGAAAAAGCTTTTCTCCCAGTTTCGACCTTTAAAAAATACCAGAATTTAAAGAAGTGATAGCAAGGTGGGTTTTTATCTTTTTATCTTCCTTTAAAAAATCATGTTAACAGTACACTACGTATCTTCCAGGTACTTAGGTACCTGTTCATTTATTTATGTATTTGTATTTTTTAGCTCTTTAGCCTATGAAGCAAACAGCTCCACATTCATTGACACTATCCTAGTAATACAACAGAATCGCTCCAGAATACAAACCTTAATTTTGTGTATTTTCTTCAGAATACAGAAGTTTTCTTCTTCAGTGTCAAATATGTTTCAGTGTGTTCTGTTTTGATCAGGACTTTGAGAGTATGTTGGCTCTGCTCGTTAGTTAAGCTGTACAAAACAGCCTGTAGGTTAGCACTGCCATTCTCTGGGGCTCCTGTTCCTGCTGTTTGGTAAGGTTTCACAGTCAGTGAGATGCCTGAACAGAAGTGCTGGTGAAATAGGTTGGATAAATGTATTTTCTAAGAAGGAAGGAGCCAGGAAGGAGGTGGTGAGGTCAAATGAATGACTGCCAATGAGACAAGAAGGTACATTTATTTAATGGCAAAAGCCTTATTTCCTCAGGTATGGTAATCTTAACTCTTATGATTTAGATGTTGACAATAAATTTCCAGTGCTGTCTGCAGCTGTCTTGCAGTGTGTGCTTGTAGGATACTCCTCTACCTTTCTTCTTTCCTTTCCACCATCTCAAGGGCTCTCTGAGTATTCACTTGAGACTGGCACATATATAGTGGTTTATTTATTTATTTATTTTACTTAATGGACTGTTTTATAGGACTATATGCTCATATAGATGCCATCCACACCAGTGGATGTGCCAAAATGTTATTAGACACAGTCTGATCTCAAAAATCTTTTCTGCTCTGCCTTTTTGAAGTTATTTGCTTCCTGTCTCAAACAGAAACTTGGATTTATTGATACATATAGTTGTAAGTAGACAGTTTCTCTGCTAATGACAGTCCTTCTTTGCTGACTTCATTAAAATTGTGTACTCATAGGTGTCAAATTTACCCTAGCTTGTATAAAACTATGTTCTTTGCACCTTGTAATGCACTTACAAGCCATATCGCTTAACCCATAGTAGAATATTCTGAGGTCTTTTTTTAAAAAAAAAAGTCTGGGATTTTAAGGTATGTAAGTATAGTGCAGCTATTCCCCATCCTGCTTGAATAGCTCCAAAATTTCAGCCATTTTTGTAGGGGCATTGACATTTCAACAATAGCAGATTTCTGAGAATTCTATGAAAATAAAGACAAATTCTGCTCTAAAAACCAGGAAAGTTTCAGGTGGAAGTTTCCTTTTCTTGGACATTGGAGATCCAACTGTGAGACAGAATTGTTTTTAGACAAATATTTTTAGTTCTACTGTTTTAACAGATTCTGAAATATCTTGCTGAGGAAGAGGGCTTGTCGTTGCCTGCAACTCCTTACTAAATGAGCAGTGTATGGGACTGAATGATAGGCTGTCTTGTCAGGATGAAACAAAATGGTGCATGTGTGGGGCTGGGTGAATATGAAGTCCTCTGTCACATTTCCACTGGGATCTCTCTTCTTGTTCTGTCTTCTGCAGATTCGCCTTCTTACCTTTACTCAGATTGTTTTTTTGACGTTGATTCACAGTTAGCCACATGATAATTTAAGGTCACCATGGCCAAAGCAAAATATGCGATTGTCTGCCTTCATTAGAAGCAATACCACTGCTCTAGAGTCTTTTCATGTAAGATGTTTTTCATATAAACCCATCACAGAATCGTTTCCAGTAGTAAGCAACTGCTAAAGTAACTTGCAGCATGTTGTGATTTCCCGTTCACTGGGCTAAAGCTACTAAATCAGTTTGAATTCTAAAACCGGCTATGGCTCAAAGTCCTTTTAACATTAGTGTCACCACTGTGCAATGTAGTTTGACTAAGAGCGGAGTCCAGCAATGCTGTTGGTTACTCATGTGCCCTTTAATGTTAGAAGCTGTAGGAGGTTTGCCATTATCTTTTAGAGTTGTTTGACATCTAAGGAATTTTCTAGTGTTTGAATAATTATCTAGTGTTTCCAGTCTGGTTTGTAGTTTCATAGGATTGTAGTTACTTCAGAGAATGTGGTGTGGTGGTACTATCTGAAACTTTCTTGTTCACGTCTAAGAGCAGAGTGAATGAAGAGAGAAAGAATGTGGGAGAAAGCACAGATCGTGTAGGCCAAGGAGCCTCGTGGGGATGGGACAAGGGTTTACAAGCTGGGATTAGGACTTTTGCCTGCCTGAAAATAGGTAATGCTGGGCATTAGAATATCTACTGTCAATTTTTAAAATGAATATTATAAACACAGGCTACAAGTTACATTTGCAAAGTGTTAGGACTGGCCAGAGCTGATTAAGCCAGCAAGCCTGACAGCTGTCATGTGGCATAAGAGCAAGACCTTGCTTTCTGTTTGCCCATGAAGGAAAGCGAATTTCATAGAAATGGAAATGTGAACAGATAAATAAATCAGTTTCTTCTAACTTCCTATGGGTTATGCCTATTAAGTACTGCACAGCATCTGGTTGCAAGCTGAAGCACTTCATTTGGTTTGCACTTCAGATCCTTGAAAATCTGACAGAATGCAATGATGTTTCTGGCACAGGTAGAGGTATTGTTTTCTTAACCTTATAGGTTTAATGAAATGTTCTAACCCATTTTTCTCCTCTTAACTCCTGACAAATTGCTGCTATTACTTGTGATGATACGGTAGCTTGGAAGTGGTCAAAGATCTAATACAAAAGCTGATTGTTAAATGGGAACAAAACAGTTTAGAAAACAGCTTGAATGCTGCTCTGTGCAGTATTACGTACTGCTAAAACGCATTGTATGAGGTAAGGAAGTGAATGTTATATAGGTAATAGGCGTATTTATATATTAACTTCCAACCGAATATGGAAAGCTTTCTAGGCCTTTTAGGGACAAATTCCTTAGCTTTTGCTGACTATGAGTAAACCTGCCTTAAACCCAAAGCCTAGCACCAAAAGCAGATGTAAGAATGTAAAGCTGAGTAAACAGCTGGTGGTATGGAAGGAGTTTTGATCTGGCTGCCTGATTGAAACTTGAGCTTTTTTTTCTTATATGTATAAAATATAGAAAGCAAAATCTTGATTTACTCATTTCACACGTATGCTCAGTATGTTTTGAATACTGTATGACCTTAATTCTTACTTCAAGATGGCAGTTGTCACAGTCATTTTCTGTCCAGAAAAAGATTTTATTTCAGAGCAGTTTCCCTGCAAGAAATCAGTGCCACTCAATACTATCCCCATAGGCTACTGTGTACATTATTTGTCAGATTTCCAATATTCACACAGCATTTTTTGAACTAAGGCAAATTCTGTATTTTTTCTGTTGCTTTGCAGTGTGTTTACAGTGCTTGATGACTCTGACTCATGAGAAACCATTGGTCATGTTTGGATACTATAGCTGTACTTCTAATCTCTTTTCCTACTTCTTTTCAAGGATCCCTAATGAAGCTGCTTAGAGGAACAAAATCTTGGTACAGTTTTACAAATGAGCCAGGGAGGGTATTATTTTAGGCTGTAGCATGGCATTAGGAGAGAGCTGTAATCTCAGTGTATTGTCAGCTTGAAAAAGCAGTAAGGTTTTTATCTTATCCTAAATCTGTGGATAATCAGCAAGTGTGTGACAGATCATGCAGGACATTGATGTTTTCTGATACAAGGAGAAATTGGCTTGGATGACAGATAGTCCATAGAGCTCAGTGCAGAATTACCACCTGCAAAACCGTGTGTGATGCCTACCAAGAGAGCTTGCAGTCCTTGGGAGTGCCAGAGCATATTAAGCGTGCAGGCTGCCTCGTGGCAGGGTCACGGGGGCTGAGGGCTTCTTGTGGAAGCTTTGCTGTGGATGGGGCACTCAGTGTGAGGTTGTGCTGCTCCATGTCTGAGCACAGGGGTGTCGTCCTGTTTGCTTTGGGCATGCAGGATGTCATCTCCCTCTGAACCTCTGACACATGCACAGTGTGTTTGAGCATTTAGCAAGGGAAGAAGGAAACTGCTCTCTTAAATAAATAATACTAGTTCAACTGAGTTAATTTAAACTTCCAGACTGGGAGAGCATCATGTCCTGTATGTATAACAGAAGAGCAAGAAGTCTGAGTGTAAAGATTGGTTAGCTGTAGTTGTAAATGTTGTACATGTTTACGTATTAGCTTATGTTTGTATCTGAATGTTTTAGCAAATCTCAAATTGAAGTGGCTCTACAGAGTGCTGCCACAGAGTAGTACAAATGACATGATTGTACAGCATCTTTGAAGGGCTATACTGGAAAATCAGTGACCGATTCTATAACACTCTTCATCCTGTAGAGATAAGGTAACTTCCATTTGTGTGAAGAAGTAAGCGGTATAAATATTCTTCATCAAGTGTCAAAACATGTTCTAGAGTCATCTGAAGTTTGGCATCCATTATACTAGGCACACATGTGCCTTACAAAGTGCTCTGGTTTGTGTTTGAGAAACACTGCTGAGCAGTCAGCAGGAATATGAAGGCTATCTAATCAAAATGAGGAGGCGTAGTGGGGGCTATGGAAGGATTTTGTGCTGGTAGAGCAGGAAAGCAGCATCTCAGGGCTGATGAGCTGAACTTTTACTTGCGGTCCTAGTTGCTTTAGTTGTATAGTTTTCACATGCGTTATACATGGTAAAATCTTAACTTGTGGTCTTTTAAATGTCTCAGTTGTACAAGATCCTGTACTGTGATAGAATTGAGTGGCAGTTCTGGTCAAATGTGTATTCATTAACCACACATCCACGATTTAGATTCATCTCTTCTTTTGTCTTTCTAGTTGTTGTTAGGGCCATCATTTTCTCTTTCTAATGTCAGTCCTCATCCAGATAATTCTGTATGGTTTCCAAGATTTTTTGTGTTGACGAGCTCTTAAACTGTCTCAGTGTTAAAAAAAAAAAACTGGTTGCATTATGGTAATACACATTACATTATATTTGGGTATACTTAACTGGAAGGTAAATGGAAGGTGTTTTTTTCTAATATTGAAGGTGAGAACAAAAGTTTAAGTATGATAAAGTTATTCTAGACTTTCAAAAGACCAATTTGTGTAAAGATAATGTTAAACAAAAGGACCATAGAAGTCACTTTTGCATAACTTTTGTGTTTATGCGAGGGGTTGTTATCAGGAAAACAGCTGGCCAGCCTCACATAGCTGGGTGATATAAGGAGAATGTTAGTTGATGGTAAGTGTACTGTGACATCTATGTGGAGGACTAGCACGTGCATTGATCCCCCTGGACTGCGTGCCTTCTCCTTTAGCTTTCACTGGAACAGAACTTCTTTTGGTCTGTTCTGTATTCCTTCACTCGTTGCTTCTAACACGAGCATAGGAGAACACCACATCTTCCAGCAGATTGCCTTCTAGAACCGTAACTCCTAGCTGATTCTGCTACTGAAAGCAGCTAGTCCTGTGTGCTGTCAATGCCAAAAAGTGGCAACGTGAAAGAGAGTTCTCATGTGCTCATTTGTAAGGAGGCCAGATTGAAACACTTAGACTGAGATTACTCCAAGTCCTAACTTTTTATTTTATTTTTGTCAGAAAAATGTATTAAGAGCTTACTTCTTACAAAAAGAGAGGTTAGGGCAGGGACAAAGGATATGTTTATTATCATCCTAGAAATGGGAGAAAGTAAAATAGTTCAAAAACCTACAGATTTAAACCCAACTTAAAATACTCATAGTTCATTTATTTTGGATTCAATGGAACATTCCTGGAAGAATAGAGCAATCTTATTTGTCAGTAAAATGTAGCGAAGTTTAAAGTTGCAACCATCTTAGTAACGCTAAAATATTTTTAGATCTCCATGCAATACTATCTAGAATAACAGAATGGTTTGGAGTAGAAAGGACCTTAAATATTGCCTGCTTCCAGAAAGGTTTGTAAGAAAGATGGAGAGGGACATTTTACAAGGACCTGTAGCAATAGAACAAGGGGGAATGGTTTTAACTAAAAGAGAGTTGACTTAGATTAGACATCAGGAAGAAATTCTTTCCTCAGAGGGCGGTGAGGCCCTGGCCCAGGCTGCCCAGAGAAACTGTGGATGCCCCATCCCTGGAGGTGCTCAAGGCCAGGGTGGATGGGCCCTGGGCAGCCCAAGGTCAGGCTGGACAGGGCTCTGAGCAACCTGATCCAGCTGTAGGTGTCCCTGTTCACTTCAGGGCAGTTGGACTGGATGGCCTTTGAAGGTCCCTTCCAACTCAGATGATTCTGTGATCCAGTGGGTGGCAACCAGCCCTTAGCAGGGGATTGGATCTGTGGCTTGTCTTTCCTGATCCCATTCCCTTATGTCATGGTTTGCATCCCTGTATGTTTTCAGGATCACACGTCTTGATAATGATCATGAGGAAAAATGAGTTGTAAATATTAAAAATATTAAAACAATCTTTTTTTTTTTTTTTTTTTTTTTTTAAACCTTACGTCATTATTCCATTTGCCCTAGCGGTTAACTTTGAACCATATATGTTACACATGTTTAGTGTTGCTGTGAAAACATTCAGATGTAAAGTCCCAAAAAGTGAGGGTTTCAGAACTATTAGGATGTTCCTAATCCCAATTAATTGCAGTTTTAGAGTGATTGCGTTGAATTAGCTGGTTCAGTTTCAGATTGTGACCTAAGATTGATTTGAAAAATCAGAGTATTAAAAGGTGTTTGAGAAGAAGGGTATTCAAAATCGCATACATTCTGCAAAGTGCAGTGTAATGAGATTAAGTTACAGACATTATTGATAGCTTAAAGGGATAGGTGGAGGGTTATGGGTAAAGAGGTGATGGGTTGGGGCAGAGCCTAAGTTTAGAGGTATCTGTCTTTATCTGACTCTACAGTTAAGTGCTGAGTTTTGCTTTTGAAGGCTTGCATTTTGCTTTTGGGTGTGTATTAATGCACTTTATCTGCTGTAAGCAGCAACACTTTAAAAAGTTGTTAGTAAAAAAAATGTGAAGTAAAGTGAAATCCATACATCCTAGTGGACATAACAGGTAGACAACTTGTGTGCAACAATATTACACCCCAGTCAGGTTCATGACTTTTTCTGTTCTTCAGGGAGCAACCCATCTTCAGCACCCGAGCTCATGTCTTCCAGATTGACCCGAACACTAAGAAGAACTGGGTTCCCACCAGCAAGCATGCTGTTACTGTGTCCTACTTCTATGACAGCACAAGAAATGTCTACAGGATAATCAGTTTGGATGGCTCAAAGGTAAATTTTATTTTAGAGGAAACTTACTTGCTGATTGATTTCTGTGTTTGTATTCCAGTCTGATATCCTTCATGTATCTTCTCAGATGCTTTTGTGAATATCTGAGATAAGTGATGTTAACATGGTTATATTGTTTCAGTAAGTGTTTGAAGTGTTCATTGGAAAATACTGGTTTCCTTGTGTTCATAATCTGTTGCTGAATTTAAGTGATGGCCTGCTAATTAGTTAACATTGAGCAATCTGAAAGGCATTCCGTATGAAGTGAACTAAAAACTACAAATAGTGTTGGAATAACCTGTTTCTGTCTGGGCATCCAATGATGTATGGGAATCATTGGTTTCAGCATTACGAAAGACATCTGTTCAGTGCCTGTAATCGCTTAGTAAATCCTTCTTTGTTACCTAATCTTCCAATTTTTGCAGTACAGGATGTGATGATTTCTTCTTAATAAAGCTCTCCGTAGTAAGCTTTTAGCAAAACTCATTTGGGTTGGGTTTGGGGCAAGGGTTATGTTTTTCTTTTTTTTTTTTTTTTTCCTTTTTCT
The DNA here is from genome assembly GCA_013399715.1 of Alectura lathami. Classification (NCBI taxonomy): domain Eukaryota; kingdom Metazoa; phylum Chordata; class Aves; order Galliformes; family Megapodiidae; genus Alectura; species Alectura lathami. The sequence goes on along the minus strand of VXAV01005733.1, from coordinate 44,650 downwards.
AAATTAGGAATAACAATGTGTTGAACTGCTGTTGTAAGAAACCTTAAGATAATAATTTAGAAGACTTGAGGAAAATGCTAAACTGTTGCTTGCGTTCTACCACAGGTGGGTATGAAAACAGTGGTTTTACAAACAGCATGTCAGAAATCTCATCAGTAAGAACAGACTTACAAGGTGTAATCAAAAGCTGTGATCCTATCATAGAATCATAGAACTGTCTGATTTGGAAGGGACGTTTAAAGCCCATCCAGTCCCACTCCCTTGCAGTGAACAGGGACACCTACAGCTGGATCAGATTGCTCAGAACCCTGTTCAGCCTGACCTTGAAGGTCTCCAGGGACGGGGCAGCCACCACCTCTCTGGGCAACCTGTGCCAGTGCTTCACCACCCTTATGGTAAAGAACTTCTTCTTATACCCAGGCTAAATCTCCCCTCTCTCAGTTTGAAACCATTTCCCTCAGTCCCATCACAAGAGGCCCTGCTAAAGAGTCTGTCCCCTTCTTTCTTGTAGCCCCCCTTTAGATACTGAAAGGCTGCTCTCAGGCTTTCCTTTCAAGGTACTTTCAATTACAGCTTCTGGAGATGTGTCCACTTGTGATGTCTGGAACTGAAATACTTGGTTAAAGCAGTGTTCATGGAGATTTCTTAGCTATTTGTTTAAAGCTGAAAAGCATTACTGTGCATTGAAAAAAATGCCTACAGTGCTGCTGTTTTGGTTGAGGAAGCAGAAGTTCTATCGTACATTAGTACGTAGGAAATTTTAGTCAAAGGTCTCTGTATGATCCTCTTTTAGGTGACTGAGGCTCTGGCATCAAAGCTTACCAAAACTTTTCACAGTTTAACTCTTTACTTCTTCCCTTCCCAGCCTTCCTTCAAATGATTTATTCTTCTGCCAGATAGTTGAGGTACATTTGATCTGCGACTATATGCTGTGTGAAGTCAGTGCTGCTGGTGGAAATCTGTAGCATCTAAACTGATCTGCACAGTTTACCAAATTCTTTTTCCAATACTGGAGTTCCGTTGCCTGTTTAAAGGATGTCAGTAACAGTAGTGATTTCTGAACTTACTATACCTTGCATTGTCTGTTGGTCACACAGAAGTGTTAAACTGGCAAAGCATAAAAAGATGTGCAAATTAATTCTCTAGTTCTGAGCATTGAAACCAAAATCATCTTTATTCTTTTTTTTTTTTTTAATGAATTTTACATTGGAAGTGTCCCAAATTTACATGTTGGCTGCTACCAGAACCACTTGTTGAACTATGTTGGTTTTGCAGCTCTCATCCCCCAGGGGAATACACAGGTGATCCTACTAGGTTTTCTTGGAAGCCACAGTGCTGGTGAGTTTTATAGCACCACATGGATTTGTACACTGGAGGGAATGAAGTACACGTGGCTGCTCAGTTACAATAGCTTAGGTGCTGAGCTGTGAGTCATAAAGCGACAGCTGCTGAACTGTCTGTCCACCTGGACTGTAGCAAGTCTGAGAGAGAGGACTGAGTGACAGGATAGCACTGTTGGCATCATCCCTACCCCTTCCACTCTGGAGGTCCAGCCACCTCTCAAAGGGTATCTTACAGAGCAAGGCTTCACCTGCTACCCTCTGCAGGTCTGAAGGCAAATAAGCAACCCTCAGTCTGCTTACACAGCCATAAGCTGGATGTTTCCAGTCAGAGTGCGGATACTTCTCTGACAGCTATGTTCAATAACAGTTTTTAACCAAATTTTCATTTTTCTGAATTAGTAACTGGAGCAATTCTTTTTGTTTTTATTCTCAGACTATCTTGAAGCAAAGGAGTTTTGATGCTGATTTGATGGGGAAAACTACAAACATGTTTGTAGATTATTTTTATTTGTTATTTTTATTGTTGTTTTGTGTTATTACAAACACATAATGTTTGTAGATTATTATTATTATTATTATTAGCTCAGGTTTCAGTAGGTTTCCTGAATAAAATTTAACTTCTGTACTGATTGACTGAACATTACTGAATCTTTCTGCTTGGAAACAGGACATTTTTAAGGCATGATCTTCACTCACTTCTGAGAAATCCTACCATAAATTTCAGATGCACTTGAATTTACTTGTGGAGATCTTTCCATTTTATGAGGGGGATTTTTTTTTACTTATTCCATATCAGTTGTTTTGTGAGCTGGATCTGGCTGAGATAGGTCCTGAAGAAACAAGTTCTGTTTATTCCTTCTACAGACTCAATAAATAAATGTGTTGTATAAACTGTGTGATGGAGCAGCCAGGCATAACTCATCCTTATCCAAACAGCTTTATCCTTCTCAAAATCGTGTGAACTTCCATCATTTTAGTTTGTAAATTGGTGCTTATGTAAAAGAAAGGATATCTGGACAGGCAAATGGATTAATGGTTCTTGTGGATATTAGTATTTAGGTAGGTTTAACTGAACAGTTATGAGTTTTATGAGATTACTCCAGCTACATAGGTTATGAACTTTGTAAGTCCTGTTCACTGGTGTCCGGCCCCTGTGTAATGCTGTTTTCTGAAACTACTGTGTCCTCTTAAAACACCTTGTATGAGAAATGACACATCTCCCTTTTATCTTGCCTCTGGTAAGCGTTCTAGGACTATAAGGCTTTCAGTAAACAGGCCATATTTTATGGTCACATACAGTATCTGGATCTCTGTCACCCATATCAGAGAGATTCTGACGTAAAGAACCTGGGAGAACTCAAGGCTGACCTCGAGTAAGAGGCTTTTATGCAACCTTTTTCTCATACAATGCTAGGAATCAAGAGGAAGCTTGAAAAATAAAATCTGTTATGCAATACAACATGACAACATCGAGAAGCTGTTGCTAAGGCTTTCAGTTCTCATTAATTATATAGTCTGTTCATATCTTCTCCTGTCTTAGTACTTTTTTCTCCTAGGTGATGGAAGGAAGCCTCCATTATTCTCCAGTAACACTGCAGACAGACTCTAAGATTATTCCCACAATCCCACTGTCTTTTCCATTCAGTCTGTGGCAGCCACTAAGGAAGGAAAATGAGTGAAGTGGTTCTTGCAGTACCAGTGAATGCTCTGATACTATTTTCGCAGCTGCAAAATCGGAAAAAATACAGTAATTCGTGCTCATCTAAAACACAAGATGACTCTGGAAGAGAATGTTTTTTGTCTGTGGGTTCCATTAGCCATTCCAGTCAGCCATCAGTGTTATTGCAATAGGTGATCTTTATGTTTTAATGATTTGCAAAACAAACTAGTTTCACATTAAATTAATAATGCTAAGTACAGGTTGTATATAAGTCGCATAAGCCCAGGTCTTCAGTGACCTTCCTTTTAAGAAGTTCAAAGATACTGTGTGTCTTAATTATTTTTGCCATCATCTTTAGCACAAGATAAAATCATATCTGACTGCTGACTGTTTTTCTTGCAGGTGTTGGGTTTGCAGTCAGGAAAATGAACAGCTTAGTTAGACACATGCCCTGTTTTCTCATAGCTAAACTCATTTGAAAAGAAAACATGAAAGCTATTTTATTATTCCAACCAAATCTAAAGATAACAAGATCACTTTCTTCAAAAGCTAAATGTCTGCCTGTCAGATTGACTTTGTTCTGTTTTTAAGATATTCTTGTACATTTAGACTAACAACATTCTTAAAAGTTGATGAAACATTTGACATTTGTTATACTGGTGACTCTACAGTGCAATCTCTCAGCGTACAGGAGAGCTGTTAAAACAGTGCCTATTTGCTCGATAAGATGGGTTTAACAACAAATGATGATTTTAAAATCCTTATTTTCTTTAAGCTGAATATATGATGGATTCAAATCTAGTGTTTCCAGCAGTAGCAAACACTGCCTGTGTCTAAAGTATGCTCTAGCATTGCACACTTTTAAAGCATAATTAATTTAACATGAGATTGAGCACATTAATGCTTTTAATTTAGAGAGAATTGAAAGCCTTGTTTTTCTTTTGAAATTGGTATATCTAATGAAAGGGCTTGTCTTTGTATCAGTGGGATCTGAGTGTAATCTTCCCAGTGAGAAACTTGCTGTCTTCAGGCTAATGCTGTCTGCTGTAGTGAAGCATCCTTATTTTTCTCTGTTGGAAAACAAAAGGCAGAATAACAGCAACCCTTTCTCAGTACAATTATTTTTCTAAAAAGCTTTCTCCCTACCAAATGGAAGGAGGTAATTTAGGTGTTCCAAACTAAATGCAAACTTCTGTCAAAACTGATAGCCCATTTGGGTCTGTGCAGCCTGTTTGTGGATTTTCTCTTGTGCAGGCAGGCATGTGGTCTCAGCTGAAGCAGTGGGCAGTCTCAGGTGAAAACTGGTTGGTTCCTCCAAGGTTTTGCACTGAGTTAGTTTGCAGTCACTACAGCAGATCCCAGCCCTCAGGCTTCCAGCCTGCCTGTTGCTTGCAGGTCCTAATTCCCGTCCTCTTTTGCACTGAGGAGTGTTACACCAGAGACAAAATACCTACATTCCTAGATCTGTGACATTAATTCAAGTTAGCCTGACATGAATTCAAATTAGCCAGATGGAACTATTGCTTAGGCAAGCAGACAACATAGCTAGAGCTTGAGTTGGGAGGAAGAATGTTTTCTGCACCGTCCCCAGGATAGTTAATTTCAGACATGCTACTGTTGACAGTTTCCACACCCAGAGAAACTGAGCTTTAGTAAACTTTAACAGCCCTGTTATAGGCTTCCACCAGACCATTTCAAAAGCATGGCTTCTAAGTACTAACAGCACTAGAAGGATGCTAGAAAAACGTAGCTCCAGAGCTTCTTTCCAAGAAGAAAACCTCTGCTGTCTCATATCATCTCTTCAGTCCTTCATCACACAGTCATTTCATGCAATGTCAGTTGGGGGCCTTACTGCAACTGCAAGCTTGTTGCCTTTATTAGGGTCCCCGACTTTAGGCTTAAAGAAAGGAGAATGTTGTCTGAATTACCAGTGACTTCACTGACTAACGTGTCCTATTTGAAAACTGGATATATTTGGGGGGCAATTAAGGCTGCAGTTGGTTCTTCAGTCTTTAGTCAGACAGCAGATCCTACTCTTTACCTTGATGGGGCTTGTTGGTTCAAGTGTAAGCTTTCAGGCATTCCAAAACTTCACAGTTATTCACAGTGGTAACCAAAACTTACATTTTGAAGTAAAGATTGTAATAGAATCATAGAACACCTTGGTTTGGAAGGGACCTTAAAGCCCACCCAGTCCCAACCCCTGCCGTGGGCTGGCTGCCACCCACTGGATCAGGCTGCCCAGGGCCCATCCAGCCTGGCCTTGAGCACCTCCAGGGATGGGGCACCCGCAGCTTCTCTGGGCAGCCTGGGCCAGGGCCTCACCACCCTGGAGAGGGGTTGTCAGAGAGAGTGACCTGTTTGACACCCACAGATACATTCAGATTTGCCCTTCCAATTTAATGCAAGCATCGTGAAGCTGCCAAAGCAGTAGAAGCTGCCAGTTTTGTTAAACTCATCTATGATGCAGTATCTTTAAGTCCTGCGTCTGTGAAGGAACAGTTCATCTTCCTGCTAAAGAAGAGGAGGCTCAGGGGGATCTCACCAACGTGTATAAATACCTGAAGGGAGGGTGCAGAGGAGGGAGCCAGGCTCTGCTCAGTGGTGCCCAGTGCCAGGACAGGAGGCAGTGGGCACAACCTGGAGCACAGGAGGTTCCCTCTGAGCACCAGGCAGCACTGCTGTGCTGTGCGGGCATTGGAGCACTCACACAGGCTGCCCAGAGGCTGAGTAGTCTCCAACCCTCAACGCAGTATAGTGTGGATTTGGCTTCAAGAGTATCTTGGGTTTTGGAGAGCATTACTTGGTTTCCGTGATGTTGAATTTTCTCACTGACACCATCTGAGAAAATATCGTAATGCTTTATGCATTAGTGCAGTTCCTGCTACTCAAAGAATGTAACAAAAATTTCTCTACTTGAGTGAGAGAAGTAGGCCTAGATCCGGTGGGATTTTTCACTGCTCTAGGATTCTTCAATAATCGCTGTCTTTGAACTGTTTTGGGTAAGATGGTTTCACGAAGGCAGGAAGAGGTAATTGTGCACTGAATTGCCAGCACAATGGTGTGAGACTGTTGCAGTGGACCTATATGGATAATATCCTTTGGAGCACAGCAACTGACATAAAGAAAGGTTCTTTCTGAATTGTTCTGCTCACAGAGTATACATTTTTTCTGGGACGTTTTAGGGACATTATAAAAAGTCTCTCAAGGAGGTATTACAAAGTACCTACTAGACAACGTTTTATGAAAACTTCTGAGAATTGTGTAACAAATATGGCTCAAACTCTTAATAGCACCAGACACGTGAGAAAGTATATGTGCATTTCACTTCTAATATGCCTGTCTTTGGTTTTGTGGCTGTTCTTTCACGTTCATGCTGTCTGGTTATAAATTGTACTAACTATCATGTATTTAGTTAAACAGAACCCGTTGGTGTCGTTGGTCAGACTCTGTCCTGACAAGCTTCTAAGTCATCTGGACAGTTTCACGTCACAGATTTAGAACGTTAGACAGACTTTAATGTGATGGAAATCCTGTTGAATTTTATGTAGCACTTTTATACTGGAACATGTCTTCCACCCTGTACATAACAAGAAAGAGAGGAGAAAAATACTATGAGTAATTCTTCTGTAGTTGTTTGACCCTGTAATTGTTAGCCATGTTTGTGTGTGATAGAGGAACACAGGTCTCTGCAATATAGAAACTTAAAAATAAATTGTCCTTCTTGTTTTACTGCATGTTTGCTAGTGAGAATTGCATATTCAACAGGGGAACTGCAGCAGTGGAGCTTGGGAGGCATTGCCTTAGGGGACAAAGAAACATGCTTGTGTTAAAAAGACTTGTGATAAAAAAGACTTTGCTGGTTCTTCTCTTCAGATCTCATTAGCCTATGCAGATGCTTTAAAGGATTGTTTTTTGCCTTATTAACTATTAAATTACTACTTGCAACTGCAGACAGGTACACCTCTCCCCTCACCTTTTGCTCCTTTTTTCACCTAATGTGTGCAAATATATGCTTTCATAATTTTATCTGTGATTGAATTAGAAGAAGGTAGTTTCCTTGCTTCTGGTTTGTGTCTCATTCAGTGTCTCATACTTGACTGTAGTGTTGGCAGTTTCAATTACATGCAAGTCTAACAAAAATTTGAAATAAACTATTACTTTTTTGTTTGTTTGTTTTTCAGGCAATAATAAATAGCACTATCACCCCCAACATGACATTTACTAAAACATCCCAGAAGTTTGGCCAGTGGGCAGACAGTAGGGCGAATACAGTCTATGGCTTGGGATTTTCCTCTGAGCATCATCTGTCAAAAGTAAGTATGAGCAATGAAAACTGTTTGACCAGTCAAACAGCTTAAGAATATTTCGTTCCTGTTTGTTGTGTCTTGACTCAGCATTGATATTTACAAATAGCAACAAAAAATAAATTCTGTATCTGTCCTTAAAATGTACAAAGATAGGATAGGTCATGATGGCAACATGCCTATAACGCTTTGATATCTCTGAATTTTCTTTTAACTAACAGAGAAAAGGGAGGAGATTTAAACTATCCTAGTGTGTGCTGTTAACGATTTCTAATTGTTAATTTGTTAGGCCTTTCTGTTGTAAAGTGGTTCTTCTTTTACAGTTTTTCATGACAGAGTTTAAATGGTAGGCCATTCAGTGTTTTTTCTGCATTGAGGTGGCCTAGAAAAAAAGTTACTGATAGTTTTTGGATGCATTTTTATCTTTTATTCCACATTCGTTTTTACTTTGCTGCTATGTAGTGCATCTTGTTACAGATATTTCATCACCTGGAGGCTTAAGTGCGAAATTTTTTCCATGTAAAAGAAAAGTACAGTTTCTAGTTATAATACAAAAGTAGAAATAATAAATAAACTCTGTGCCCTATATGATTTTTAATTTAATTTTTTTTTTTTTTTGGTGGTCTACCTGTGCAAGATGGTAGTCAGTCTTAAACCAAGGGAAGCAGTACCCCTTTTTCTTTAAATGGTCTATAGCTCCTGTGAGAACTGCTTCTACAACACCTTTTGCTAGTGGTATGACTCCGGTAGATAAGTCTGGGAACCTGTATGAGTTATCTTTCTCCAGATAAAGACTTTCAGTTTAAGAGTATGTCTCTGCATTAAGGTGAATTTTTTAATCTTTAAAGTATGCAAAAGATCTAGTTTATATATATATACATATATATAGTATGTGTTCAAGTAAGGAAAAATGATTGCCTTATCTCAAAACAAAACCAAAGCAAAACCAGCCCATTAGAGAAAATAACTGTCACTGTTCCAGTGGTAAGCATGAGACTGTTAGAAAATCGTTAAAAAGAGAACCAGTACATCTGCTTTACTGAGGCAATATGATATGCTTGTAAGTTTTCCTTGTTTCATAATCAGAGAGCTTTCATTTCTATGAAGTGACACAAATCTACAAAGCTATGAGTGATATTACTGTTGTATATGTGCGTGTGCATTTGTGCACATCATTGCCTCAGTGAACGTAGAAACTTTGTCATTTGAATTGGTATGCATGTCCTAGAGGCACTTGCTCACCAGCACAGTGGTAACTTTTGTTCATATCTCAAAGGATCTAGCATAAATGCTAATTTAGTTTATGTCTTTCATGTGTTTCTTAATCATGAAATACCTGTTTGGAAGCAAAGTATCATGCAGTAGTCATGCACACCCTGTGTTTGCCAGCTGTTCAACACTGAATTGTTCTTGCCAATGGATCTATGTATACAGTACATCTTTGGTCTGCCCTTCGCATCATTCTTTCCTTGCTCTCCTCAAGTGATGCTTAGTGGCCAGTTTAACCCCATTCTTTAGCTTCCATCAAACTGATATCTAAGAGTTTTCAATATATGCATGGCGTAAAACTTTGCATTGCTGTTGTAAAAATAATCTGAAAAGTTACAGTAGGTATTTTGTCAAAAGGACGTTTGATAAGCAGTTACTCAGATTGCTGTGATTCATGAAGAATACACAAATCTGTTGGGAAAAATAACAAGTCACAGACCTGTTCTGAAGATTATGGTGATAAATCCTCCGGATGTTTTTAGGAAATTGTTCCCAGATTTATTCAGAAACAAGCTGCTTCTACAAGTTGCCTCGAAATTGATTCTGGAACATTTAAAATGTATTTGATGTATCCGAGTCCCAAAGTGAAGATCCCTGTTATATGTAACTGGTTTTTCCGAAGTGTCTCTGGGCTGCAGGAAAATGTTTAAAGTTCCAGGGATCCTACAACTACAAAACACTTAGTCCAGTCTGTGACAGATTTCAAAAGGCTAGTGAAGCATAGGGTCAGGACTTCTAATAAAATATTTAATCTCATATAATTGTCTGCTTAGCTGTGGCACTCTAAGCAAGCAGATGATTTTCAAAGCTTATACATAAACATTTGACTTTTGGACTATTGGGTTCATGTACCATTGTCCTTAAGAACTGATAACCAGAGTAGAGTGCAACAGTGGTAACCTCTTTCGGTATAGTAATTGTGACTGTGAGAATATTTGAATATTTCATTAAAAAATAAAGGGATGATAATCTACTCTTTACATGCAAGCAGGATAAAAGAAAATTGATCAAACATTTGTTTATCTTCATTAGGCCTTTTCTCAATATGTCAGATCACAAATTCACTTCAAAATTGCTCCATCAGGAGTCAGGCAGAAGACAGCAGTACTTAAAAGATGATGCATTGAAGAGTATTCCTTTCACACTGTCGGGATCTTCTAGCATAGTCCCTCTTGCTTGTGAAGTAGGAGGAGCAGATTGTCCCATGATATTCATCAAAAACTGAAACTAATTTCTCAACCAGAATATAAGACTATACTTTTGATAGCATTCTTCTGTCTGGGAATAAATGCTTCTGTGCTATCCCTTTAAATTAGTTGACCTGATTTATTCTGAATAATTGAAGAGTGTGCTACATGGCATAAGTGTTGTCATGGGTATTCTCCTTCCACAATTTTTCATCTTTTCCTTAGATTATTAATCCTCTAGAGTACTCTTCTTTTCATACCATGAGATCTCATCTTTGTTAAGTAGGGATTGTATCAAGAGGTTGCTGTTATCCATCACCCAAATGTCTTTAGGAATTCTAGTAAATTAATGAAAATTTCCTCTACATTAGTCTTGCTGGCTCTTTTTTAGAATCCTACATGTTTATCTGTCTATTGACTGTTTTTTTTTTACAGTTTCTAACAGTGTGATACAGAAGACTGCCTCGTGTTTCTTCAGTCATGTATTCTAAAACTCATCAACATGTTTTGCATTTACCAATCCTCTGGTCCTCAAACTGACTTAAATAATAGGTTACCTGTTAGATTTTGAGGTCTGGCTATGATTCCTAAATGAGTATCGTTTGGTTCTGGGGATCTAGCTGTTGCCAATTTTATCATCTGTTCTGA
>VXAV01005733.1:3609-28456 GCA_013399715.1 Alectura lathami | reverse complement strand
TCTTTTAAAAATTATTATTATTTAAATAATCTCTGGCTTTGTAAGTGTAATACTGGTGGTGTAGGAATTTCAGCTTAAAGTTACAAGCAAACCGGTTTTTATGAGATATGTAGTATGTGGGGAAGAGGAGGAAGTAACAGAGAAACTTTTGGGTCCATAATGCCTTTCATTTAATGTAGGAGGGAACTCTTCATCACATCACAGGATAATAATAGACAAAAATGCATAATTTGTATAACACGATGTATGTGCCAGAGTATCTTGCCAATTGTGTTATCCTTTCACACTTAATTTCAATTCAATTTCAGTTCAGCAAAATCGTTCTGTAGAAATCAAGATTTATTTCTGACTTGTAGAGTATTATTGCTTAAGTTTTGAGTACAAAATAACGGATTTCCTCCTGAAAGTAGGAACAACAACTTACATTCAAATAATAAATAGTTTGCATTTATATTATAAACACCACTTTGTATAACAGATTAGGATAAGTTAATTATTTTCTGCTTTTTAACCCACAGAATTTAGTAAGAATGGAGACAGTTGTGCATGTGCATAGTATTACTTGATAAATACTAAGCATAATGGAACTTCAAGTCAGTACTAAAATGTCACAGTACATGTCTGTATTGCCCACTGATTCATCTGTGAGAGAGATGCCAAAATAGAAGTACAATTTTGATAATTGTTGTGCTGCAACTCTTTAATGTAATTCAAAGTGCAATGAAGATTTTGAACTGCAGTATTCTTGGTTAAGTGACTTGAGTGCTTTGTGGAAGGTGATCTTATCAGCCAGATCTTATTTTCCTCTGAAGATCTGATTGTTACAGCTGGTTAAGTCTCAAAGTCCTGGCCTGCATTTGCTATAGATGTAGATTCAGTACTGGCTTTCAAGAAACCTTGTCCTTGTAAGCTAGCAGAAGGCTACAAGTGGAGGCTCAAAATTATACCATGATCTTTTAAGATGACAAGCCAGATACTTTGCAATTCCTTCTGAGGCTGCTGTTCTTTGGCGTTCTGTGAAGTGTGTCAAAGGACTGGAAAGAGAAGCAGTTAGCTTTCCAGAGCCTGTGCTTTTGCTCCAGTTTAGTAACATTAAGTAGCGGTTTTATCAGTTACCCATGCAGATATTAAGAGGCTGTGTGGTCGACAGGAGATGCTTAGCTTTTTGAAAAATTATTATTCATCCATCCTCTGCTGTATTGACACCCCTTCTTTACATTCAGTGAACTCTTCATGAAAGTCTTCCTCCTTGGAGTTAGATGTTATTACTTTGTTACTGAAAGCTTACTAAGGTATTTTAGAATCAGGATGAGTTGCTTAGCTATGACTCTCTTACCTCCTGTGACAGTCGTTATTTGAAGAAGAAGGTAATAGGAAAGAAGATCCTGAAGTTGAATCACATACAGGGATTGAAAATCCTATAATGTTCTCAGTTAGGATTTGGGCTATGTGGTATACTTCCTTTTGTTTTATTATTTTTTTAAAGAAAATACTGTTCAGTGACCAGAAATCAGGAAGTAGCGTTTGCTGGCCAAAACACAAATGCTAGTGTGACAAGCGGTGCTTAAACGCACACTAGTGCCTTCTGCTAAGGGACAGCCAATAGGTTTTTCAGGTATCAAGTTACAGAGCAGCAGTGTAAGCTGCATGCTTGTAGCTGGAGTACTGCCCTTCTCTGACAGTACCATGAACAGCAAGGTGACTGAAAGTTTTGCAAGGACTGTGCTGCCTAAGCGTTTTCTGTGAGTGAGGCTCATAAGCGAGACTAACTGCATCAGCAAGGGCCCTTCTGCTGTTCACAGAATATGAAGTCTGGATTTTGAAACAAATACCAGAATTTGTTTGTTTCTTTGAGTTAGAATGTAGAATAAGGGGTAAGAATTCCTGGGAGTGAATAGTGGCCAGTCTGCAACTGAATGTAGGTATCAGGCAAGAGTGAGAGAAGTCTAATAAGCAGGATGCTGGATACTTGCAAATAAATCATGTGCCAGTTGTGTTTTGGACAAGATAGTATGAATCTGATGGTAATACACTTCTAAATTAAAATCATATGATGAAATATGCCTATGGGGGATGCTGGGAATCTGTGAGCCTCACGTTAATATTGCCTAAAATTCATATCTCATTTAAGAACTAACGTTTGTGCTTATAAGCACGTTGTCATCCTGAGCAGGTCAGTTTGTAATTCTAATTTATCATTTGTTTGTTTTACTTAAGGAGTCAGCTGGAGGGGATATTCAGTCTCCTTTAACACCAGAAAGCATTAATGGGACAGATGACGAGAGAGCGACGCCAGAAGTGACGCAGAATTCAGAACCAAGGGCTGAACCAACCCAGAACGCATTGCCATTTACCCATAGGTACAGATTCCATTCCCACATCCTAATAAAATGATGCCTGTCTCCTTCCTCGTTAAAGGGACCTTTGCCATGTCATGGCTTCCACCTAGCACAGTTAAGAATTAAATTATGTGATTTTCTAATAAAATAAAGGACTGGCTTTCAGATTTGCAATATAATCTTTGTTTTCACAAACCAAAAATGGAACCACATATAAGGAAATCTCTGGGAATGAGATTAGGGGAGCATTATTTTGGAATTTAATCTGCTGAGTGTAAGCGCTTGAACACTCATTAGTACAGGTGTCCCTTTAACAGGAAGCATTATTTCAATGTCTGAGATCTTAGTAAAGTTCACCAATTCATAGGATATTCCAGTTAAATTATTTTTGCAAATTTTATTTAAATGACTGATAACATTGGATCAGCCTTACAGTGATAAGTTGTTGGAAGAAAAGGACCCTTACAATGCTTGTGGATTATGCAATTTAAAGCAACCTTTACGTTAACAGTTCTGACAGTTGAAAATGTTTTTTGACTTTCTTTCGGAACGTAGAAGATGTGTAGCTCTGCTCTGGGCTGAATTTTGTAACTCATTGCACTAGGAAGCAACCTGATCTAGTAGAAAGTATCCTTCCCCATGGCAGAGGGGTTGCAGCCGGGTGATATTTCGGGTTCCTTGCCACTCAGACCATTCTAAGAGTCTATGAATGCCGTATTCCATTGCATTGCTTAAAAAACAAGGACTTTCTATTTAAACAAGGAGTTAAAGATGATGTATCTTACTTGTTAAAAATTATTGTGAGTGGGGCACACTCAGTAAAACACTGAGACCATGGAGAGTAACATAAATATTTAATGAACTTAGAGCAAAACTGGAAATACTGGATGGTTTTTTAGTAACATGGTCTCGATACAGCTTTATGCCCTTAATCAAAAGTTGGGGAACAGTAAAACTTCAGATATGTCATGCAGATAATTTGGAATGAGCAGATAGAATTGTTCAAAACTTCTAATTTTTGTAACAGAATAATAAAAGTACCTGGAAAAATCATTTACATTTTCAAATGAGAAAAAAAAAATGATTCTTTTGCACTAATTTTTTAGCAGAATTATTGTATTTATTTTTATACTTCAGCTATTAACCAGTGCATCTATTATATGTTTTAGAAGAAATGGTGCTTTGTAAGAGTGCTATGTGCATGTTGAAAGAGTATTACAAATGTTGCACGTCTATCTCTGTTCTGTAACAGTTCTTCTAAACTTGTTACTTCAGTGTTGGAATTCTTGATATTTTTGTGAAAAGTAGTTGTGATAAAGTCCACACATTAGAAGTGGTTTTATGTTTGTTTGTTTTTAATAATAGCTGCAAGATCTCTCTCGTTTTGTATATGTAGATACATTTTCTGGTATTCCAGTGTAGTAACTACACATCACTCTGCACTGAGCATGACTGAAGATGTGTTTGGAACTACCTGGCTGTAATTTGGAGTAGAATAGAAGTTACAAAACTAACAGGCTTCGAATTTTTCTTCCGTTTCATGTGTACAGTGTGAGTGCCTAGTTTTAGTTTGTTGTATGGTTATATACCAATAGCTAGAACTGGCATTCCAATGATATCTCTGCATTTAGAGTTACCACTTCTTATGACAGTTCTCAGAAGACATGGATTTTGTCTTGTCCACGGTAGCTTCAAGTCTGTTAATGTGCTATTACTGAAGAAAACAAAACTAAAAACAAACAAACAAAACTGAGGCCATTTATACACTATTATTTAACTAAAAAGAAAATGCTTTCAAGTGCTTCCTGACCATTTTTTTCATATAGAAGGAAAAGAAGCCTGTTTATACGTATCTGAGTGTCGAGGAACACTGTATCAATCAGAGGAAAGCTGTCCTTTAAAAAAAGTGTTTCAAAAGATACCAGCTACTTCCCAGGCATGATTATGTTTTACAGGTTGATGTCAGAGCTTAGTTTGGAAATGAGATGCCTTAATGGGATTTAATTGTGAGCTGTAATAAAGACTATCTAAAACAGCGCTATGTTACATATGCATGAAGGAGATGGAAAGTGAAGACTCTAGGATTGTGTTAGTTGTGTCCAAACAGGCGTGGATTTGAAGAGGTGTGTAGTACTATTAAGTGAGCAACTCGGTAGACATACCTAACTGCTTGGGCTGGCTGGAAGGGTGCTCTCTGCAGGCAGTCCATGTGACCAAAACAAGAAAATTTAAACATCACACTCCAATCACTTGCAAATCCCTGAGCTTTCCACGTGGGAAAGGGACTGTGCTGCTCCCCGTTCCCAGCCCTGTGCCTGGTGCCGTGCCTTGGTGGCACTCCACACGTGATGGAGAGATGCTGCTGCGCTGAGCCCTCCCCTGCATGCACGGCAGCTCTGGCCAGTCCCTGAGCCTCTGCCTTCAAGCCAAGGGCACATGAGTGTAGCCACGTGTGGCAATGCCTTTTGCGTATTTGCCTTTATTTCTGGAGCTGTCAATCAAATGCTAGGTGCTTTTCAAGAGGAGAGGTGATGTGGTATGCCCTCCAACACGTTCCGCTGTAGGGGATGTGAGAATTGCCAAGGTTGGCCATACTTCGCTGAAGGGGCCACCTGGCCAGAGCCCGGGCAGCCGCAGGCAGAGTTTGGAGCTTTGAGGGCAGCCAGGTGTCGCGGCACCACGCAAGGTGGCAGTCAAGGTGGGAGCTGCGTGGCTGCAAGGGGTCAGGGAGCTCAGCCATGTGCAGGCATTGCAGCAGCAGGGGAGGGAGGTGAGAGGTTGACAGAGGTTGTTGTCAAAACAGTCGTCTAGGGAAAGAGTTGTTATGTTTTCGTGTGAACTGGAAAGGTCTGATTGAAGTTAACAAGGTCAGAATGACAAGTGTGGAGTTCATGCTTTAGGCTGCATCTTGCTTGTCATTTTTGATCTGCACACCTGAAAAATGTTCAATTTCATTTTGTTCTAACATCCTCTCTGGACAGGTACGTCGTCTTCTGCAAGCATTCTTCTCTGTACTTCGTGTGTCCTGGTGTAGGTAGTTGGTCTTGTGTTATTTTTGAAGCATAAATGTTGACTACTCTGGCATTTATAGTGATTTTCTGTTCATTTATACCCAAAAGCTGAATAAAAGCATTACTGAAGTCACTAGTGTTTTGTTATTAGAACTTTAATGTCTTATTATTTAAGTAAATAATTGTAAGTATTGAGATGAACTTTCTCTAGTGTGTCTGCAATTCCATTCACCTTCCATGAGCACAACAGAGCAAAACTCAGTCTCATTGCTTCAATTTATCCTTAACTGGAATGTCCTAAAGCTATCCGCATGCAGTGTGATTCTAGTTAACTGCTTGCGAGAGAATATTAAACTGTTAAGAGGCTTGCGTAGAAAGATAAACTCTTGTAATTAAACACCTTGCCTTTTTTTTATAAAGTAACTATGATGATTAATGTTAAATAATGAAGTAATATTACTTGAGAACTTATACTTGTCATATAGTACAGCCAGAGCACTTCTATCATTACTAAGTATTGCCAGAACAAATGAAAATAATCAGTAGCCTAAGCCTGGCATTAGAATTTTAATAATCTTGGCTGAGATACTAGTCAGACTTTTTCTGAATAATGGCTAGTCCAGGAATACTGTTTTGTAACAAAAGCTAGTTAATCAAATCTAATATTTAAAATGAGACTGAAAGAAGTATGAATTTTCTTTCTTTACTAAATCCATGTCTCCTCAGACATCTTTCTTTTTTTTTTTTTCTTCCCTTTTTCCCTCCAGTATTTTCTACATTCTTTATTTTTTTTTTTTTAACTAAAAAACACTTGATCATAAAATGGAGTTTGGAGAGAAAATAAATGCTAAAAATTTTGCAACCACTTCCGATATAACTGCACCTGTAAGTTTAATTATGCTGGTGCATAGTATAGAATGTCTGGACGCCTGAATGAGCCTAAAGGAATACTCTTCTAAGCTTATTCAGCCTTAGAATATAGTTCAAATACAAAATCTGAATAGTATGTCTGGCAAAATCTGCAGATGCTGCCTGAGATGTTTTGGTAACTGTTTGATGAATTTGCTTTTCTCCCCTTTGAAAAGAATACATTTGTTTATAACAAATTTTATTCGATTTCTTGGCACTGTAGAAAGCTGTGGAATAAAACATGCTTTCAGAATCAAAGCTTACTGTAAGAGGATTCTTCTTGGACAAATCTTGAAAGCCGTCAATTTTCTGTCAACCATGACTTGAACCTGTTACGTCATTTTTTCATGTGATATGTGAAGATTTTCCATCTAAACTTAATGAAAGTTGGAATTTCTATAACTTAAAGTTTTGATTAGACAATATACTTGTGTGTTTGTTGCTTGTTCATTAAAATTCCTATTTTTGTATTTAAACAAGTTTTTAATATGAAGATTTGACCCATTGCCTTAGTGAAAATGGACTTATTTCAAATGATGCTTGTATCTTAGATATTTTACTGTCTAGATAGCTTACAATTTAATAATGCTGCATGTAAATCCAATGCTGTAACAACAACAAAAAAAAAACAAAAGAAAACAAACCTAAGATCTTGCTGCTAGCTTATGTTCCTTCACTGAGTCTTCATTAAAATTTGTACACAGAAATCTGTTTAGTAGATTTTTCACTTTGTTTGTTAAAACCATGCACTTCTACAAGCTTAAATATTTTAGTGATGTTACAGGAAAAGTACTTGGTGGGTTGTTTTGAATTGTTAAGTTGGCTTTGAAGAAAAGTTTTGAGTTAATAGGTTTTTGTGTTGCTTTATCATTTGAATTTATACTCACATCCCAGTATTTGGATGTTCTTCATAGCGTTACACATAGATTCCTTACCAAGTGGTACTGGGGGTACGCATAATTTTTTTTTTTTTTTTTCATTCTTGGTTTTAGATTTTATGTTGTGAGGAACCTCAGGAAGTCTGTAATCCAAGCTTCTTCTCAAAGCAGGTCAGCTGTGAGATCAGACCAGGCTGCTCTGGATGGGATGGGTTCCTGGGCAGTATGATCTAGTGGTTCACAACCCTGCACATGGCAGTGGGGTTGGAACTGCATCTTTGAGGTTCCTTCCAACCCAACCCATGATTCTATCTAGTTGAGTTTTGAAAGCCTCCAAGAATGGAGACTGTTAAAGCTAGATGTCTTTTTAAAAAGCTTTATCTATGACATAAAAGGGAATAACTGTGTCTGAATTGCATGGTGCATCTCAGGGCACACCAGAGGAACTCTGGTAAATTCAATTACTCTGTTGAGAAGAGATTATTATTTCCTGAGGCACACTTAGAGAACCAGCTCAAAGGTGATAAGTTCCCACTGTCAGTGTAAGCGAAGAACTGGTTATTAGAGCAGCTTAGGAAGTAGGTCTTGACTTTACCTCGAACATTTGCTTGACATTACGAAGGTCCTAGCTGTGCTGTTCTTCTGCCCCTCGTGCTCTACCAGTAAGACCCTGGTGGTCTCAGGAAGAAGCACAAGGAAAAGGATTGCTCTCCCCTTCCTCCCTGACCCAACTCCCATGGCTTCCCACACTCCTGCGCTTCTGCCTAAGGAGCTGGGATTTAACTGAAGTAGGCTGTCCTTTGCAATAAAAGTTCTTGATAGGAAATTAATAATTTGAAGTGAAGATCTTGTGTTCGTGTATGTTTTTTCTTGTCTCTGATTCTCCTGGTTGTGACAACTTCTGAAAATTCTATAGGGAATCTGGAATATGTAGTAAACTGATACATGTTTTTAAACCAGCAGTGTGTCAAGCACAGCGTGGTGCAGCTGGTACTGTAACATTTTTGTGAGATGTCTCTAGGTGTGGAAGGAAGCTGGAGGGGACTTGTATCTACTGTTAGAAGAATGGCCATGGTGTATGTGTTGCTCTTTCAAATAAAGCAACTCTGCCACCGATAGAGATTATTTTAATGGTTGTGGGAATGGATGAGAGCTGAAACTAAAAATAGCTCAACACTTCAGATAGAAATTTCACTGTTTCCCTTGAGCATATAAGCAAGTTTTAGTTTGGAGCATGTGAATTATCCACTTCCTGCCATTTATTTAATGAGAGCTCCAAGGGGTGATTCAGAAGATGAGAGCTGGGTGTTTGAAAAAAGATGGTGTAAATACATCCTCAGGGACTAGTGAGCACTTTTCTAACATATCTGTCAAGTACATTCTTAGGAAAGGAATACAATCCTTATGTAGTTTAAATTAAAAAAAAAAAAAAAAGAAAAAGAAAAAAAGAATACAACTGGGAACATGTAATTTTTTGCTCTTTCAATCATGTACATAGGTGTTACAAAAAAAAAAAAAAAGAAAAGCCTGGTAGAAATGAAAAGGAGCTATATCGCTAAAGAAATGAGCTTCCATGTTTGAAAAGTGTATATCCATTGCGCTTAAGCAATTCAAATTATGGATGATATGAAGAGATTATCTGTTAATACTTCAGCAACTGTAAACATTAGCTCTGTAAATACCTGATACTTAGGATTCAATCAGATTCCTTGGGGTGCTTTTCTCTGGGAGAGGGGAAAGGTGATTTTTTTTGTCTCTTTTTAACTCACTACTGTTTTTCAAGAATACACTTTTCTGAAATGTTTTACTCCTTTTAGAAATCTTAATACACAGTGACTTTTTTTTTTTTTTGTCATTTTTGGGCAGTGGTGCCATTCTCTTTGTTCTACACGTTCATAGTAATTTAGCTGCACAATGAAATTTTTGTTTTGTGCCTTCTGATGCTGGGTCTGAGAGGTTTCTTCTGTGGGATTGTCTGTACATGTATTATTTAGAGTATTTGCAGTTCTGTGAATTTTAAGGTCAAACATGCAGTCTTCTTTTCAAGAAGGATTCCAGCTGCAGTTTAGGTGACCTAAGGTAGACAGTTTGTAGCTCATGTTTTCTTCACTCATACTTCCATCATTAACTGTCTTTTGACGTTGCTGAGAGTCCTCACAGGAAACAGGGATAAATTGCAAACTTAGCTTGCCCAGGACACCTTGAAGGAGTCCAAGAGGTTATCTTTAATACACCAGAGATCTGTCTGGATAATTTTTGTTGTAATTAGGTCAGCGTTTCCAGCTAGAGCAGATACGTCTTCCACCATTGTATTTTGAAGCTTTCTTTTCAACACACAAATGTTAGCATCAAAGAGAGTGAACACCAAAGAAATGCTGCAGCTTTCAATATAGTGTTCTCCAGAAAAAAAAAAAAAGACAGTGAAAAAATTTAAGAGAAGATGGCTACTTTGCAGAATTGCTATTCTTTAGAAATTGTCTGTGGAGAGACTTAATACTTTGAAGCTACAAGTGTCATGCCTTGTTTGAATTGGAAGCCTCACTGCCTACTTACAGATATTTTCACACACCCCTTTAAAAAATATCTTCTACAGGAACAGAAAGCCATTAATGCCTGAAGTTACCAGAAAAAACAAACAAACAAACATTGGTATTGATCCCCTGGGTCTCGAGTGAGTTTTCTAACAGTCATGACCCTTGGAAAAAGAAATCTTTTGTGAAAAGCAAAGACAGAGGGGATCTTTTGCAGGACAACTGTGAACATCCTTTTCACAGTGTCCAGTTATTCAGACTTCATTGTCTCGTCCTAATTGTTAGGGAAGTAGATGAGAGGAAGTATTTCAAAACCAAAATTATGTGAACTGATCACGCTCCATTCACTTTAGGATTAATTCTTGATGAGGAGGTGGGAGTTTTCTTTAGAGTCTAGAATTTTGGCTATAAACAAGACTTTCTTATGGCAGTCTCTTTTGCAGGTAAGAGTATCACTCAGTTTGTTCTCATCTGTACTCACACATGCTCCACATCTCCAAAGGTGGGCCTCTTGAGACTGTGTCCCAGCAGCCAACAAATAGTATATGTTAGAAGTCTAAAAGCTCTTAGAAGCTGATAGGTAGCTGCTTCATTTCAAGAACAAGACAGTTCATTTTACTACTACAGAACAGACACTTTTACAACCATCTGTACTGGTAAATGAATGCTAAAGAAGCTTTTCCATATTTGTTCATTTACTGTTTTCTATCTCTAAAATGGACTCTGAAGTCATAATCTCATCCTGTGAAACTGGAGAACAGTTTTGACCTGGGTTTCAGGTTACATGTTCCCATCCATGTAGAAATCATTGAAATGGCCATGTGTTTTTAGAGAAAGGAAATTAAATAGAACTGGAGGTTTGTGATCTTCAGATCACTTTTAAGTGTGCTGCAGAACAACATGCATCACTATCTTATTTTGATTCTTGTTTCATTTCAGGGTTCATTTGTTGTTAAGTTTGCTTTATTTTGTAAAATTAATATGCAAAACGTGGATGCACTTGTGAAAATTACAGCAGTGATTGTAGTCATGGTAAAATCTTTTATTCCTGAGAAGTACAGAAATATGTAGTGCTAATAAGCAATTTTGAGTTCAAATACCACAAGCTAAAAACCATCTTTAAACAAAAATCCGGAAAATTAGTGAAAGCTAAGTTATTTCTTATTTCAGAAAGCCACCATTTTCAGTTTGGTATGTCAAAATCTGTTAGAACTCGTTACAATGATTCAATTTAAAGTATACCTTTGTTTTCTTACAGCCCACATGAACATACATCCAAAGCCATTCTTGCTTGAGGATTTTTGAAGTGTTTATTCTTAGTGAAGAAACTTCTCCAGTTGTCCAGTTGCTCAAGTAATCCTATAATTTCACCCATTTACCGTGAATTATCTTCCCAGTGTACTGAGAAGACAGGAGCTAAAATCAAATAATCTGAAAGAAAGAAGCTGTAAAAAAGCTCCAGCAAAACAAACAAAATAAGCCCAACCTTTTCAGTGGTTGTAGTCTTTTCAAATGTGGGCTCTTTGTGTTTCCAAATTGCTTGGCCCCTCAACCCCTGCCACATATAGTGTCTGCTTGCCCACTCACCTGCACTTTTCAAAGGTCTCTTTGTTCCTGTACCTTGTCTGTCTGCTTTATTCCCTTTAATAGTAAAGTTCTTTAGGCAACAGGGCCAAACCCAGTGGGGTACTTGAGGGAAGTAGTTTAGAAAAAGGAAAAAGTGTGTAACTAAATGCATAGTGAAGTTCTATTGAATACGTCTGGTATTAATTTAGTCCTCTTGTGACAGCAACACGGTGCACTGCCTTCTGTGTTGTCTCACATGTAGTTGCAGACCTTGAGAGACATGGAGTTACCATATGAGAAGTGGCACATATGCGTTCGTAGATGACCAGTTCTAGAATTTTTTATATGCTGTGTGGGTACGGTTTCACTGCAGTCTGGATTGCCTGATGATGACACACAAGTATCGTGACAATATGAATAACTCTGTTGCTGTTCTTGAGACAGAGTAAAACTCTTCTTCTTCTCAAATTTCCAAACAGTATATAAATAGATATACCTTCATCTTTAAACAATTCACACTGAAGACAAAATGATCAATTTGCTTTATGGATTTATATGTTCCTTCTAGTTTTCTCTGTATTACTCCTTTCTTAACTGCCCCCTCTCCTTGGAGAAAAGAAACACTGAAAGCAGAAATCAATACACCTAGAACCATCCTCTGCGGTGATTTAAGCTTAAGAGCCTGTCATTTACTATATTCTTGTTGGCATTTATAAGAATACAATTAGATATGGGGCAGGGGAATTCACATTACATCTGACCAGAGTTAGAAGGTGCCTATCAGCTTAAGTCATAAAGTGTTTCCACTTTCAGTAGTGGTGAATTGTTAATTATGGACTAAAGTGTGCTCCAGAAAGGAGAGTTTTGCCATTTGCAAAGTGCTCAGGTTGTGTTAATGAAGTCCATATGGGCTTACAAATTAGCTAATTTTTAATCAATTAGATGACTTTCTCTGGGGGATTGACCATGGAAGCCAGAGCCACAGATAGCTGGCGACAAGTATTTTATTTTAGCTATGGATTCTTTTCCTTTTGAAACTAGAGGATGTTGCCCTGCCAAATTCTTCTTACGTTAAGAGGCAGCAGAGAAAGAGCATGATTCTTGGAGGTGGTTGCTCTTATGCAAAAAATAGGTTTAATTTAAGTAGTTTTTGTCTAGAATTTATGTGGAGTACAGCTGACTGAATTTCATAAGTTGTGTAGCTGTGTATGCTTTGAGGGATCACTTGACACCCTGCAAGAGATACAGTACCAAGGACCAGGAGCTGCTAATTTTCACAGAAAGTAAAAATCTTAATTTTAAGTCTAAGTCCAGAAGATCCATGCTGACTTCTCAGTATCATACACTTTGGTGTGTGTCATTTTTGTCAGATGAATAAAGATTGCAGAAGATTTTTCCCTTACTTCTAAGTACACTTTCCCAAATTAAGTAAACCTAATTAAGGTAGTAATTCCTTTGGAGCAAGCTGTGGCCTGAGTTTTCTAGAGGGAAAGCCAGCAAATTCTGCCACGTTCTCATCACACTAGGGTCTGGACATTTTGCCTTCCATAGCGCTTAAGGCATTTTATTCTAGATAGGCCCCTAAGACTGGTCAGATGAATTGCCTTAGCTTTCAAACATCTAAACCTGAAAGAAGATGAACTTCATTCATAAAGATCTTTCTAACAAGTTCAGCATAAAACTGTACCTCCTGCCAACACTGTGTTTCAGAGCTGTGCTCCTTGTTTTCTAGGGAGGTGACACAGGACTGTGCTGCCTGGCATTGCTGTCACTCTGTTACAGCTGTTTCATTCACTTGGTCCCTCTCCAGGTGATAGCTCCTATCAACACAGCTTAAGCTCCTGGGAGACTAAAGTAAAAGCCTGTTGATAAAGATGTATGTCTTTTCAGAATGCATTGGAATGCACATAAGCATTGTTTGGGCTCCACATGTAGCAGTTGTGTTACTGAAAATAATTGTGTCAGAAGGGCTATCGTGTTGATTATTTTCTGCAGTCTGGTAGGCAGACCCTTTGCAGTGGAAGTTCGTTGGCACCAATGAACGTGTGTCTTGCACATGTGGGTAGAGGTTAGGGTCAGGCACAAATAAACACAGACACAAATAAACACAGAAGTGAAATATTTTATGTGTAAAAAGTATGAAGTATATTGGGGGAAGAGTTAGCTAGATGGTTATCACCATCATTTGCAATGTTTCAGCGGCAAATGCTTTAGGGAACCTTTCTGTACCTGAAGTGTCACATCATTTCAGTGCCTTGAATATCAGTGTAGATGCCACTGACATTTCGTGGTTTAGGCAGAAAGCAGTTTGTGTTGATCAGTGCTTTGACCACGTAACAGAGGTCTCTGCTGAGATGAATTCAAGTTGCTGAACAGCATTTTTATAGGATGTGGAAAACTGGCAATTCATAAGAATCATCAAAGTATTCCACAATGACATCAAATAGTCATAAAGTTTTGTCAGTAATGAATTGGATTGGCACAAATCAGCAATGATGTAGAACTTCAGAGGGTTTTTCTTTATTAGCTTTTAAGCCATTTGGCAGATGAAGAAAGCTGGAACTGGGTGAATGTAATTAAATAAAGTGTCCGGGATGTCTAGGACTCTGTTTTCTCAAGTATGCAATAATAAAACATGACTCTTGGTCTGTTCCTAGTGATGGGCTTTGATTGTAGGGTTGTTGCCTCTGCAATTTTCACTCTGTAGCACTTCAGTATAATGATGTTCTGTCTTCCTTTAATGAAATGCAGGGGGTTTCGTTTTGAAATTCAAGTTAGAATTTGGAAACCATTCTTCTGAGATACTGCAACCACATAGGAAATTAGAAAGTAATGTTGTCTAAAGAACAAGGCCCACACAAAACACAACACAACACAACACAACACAACACAACACAACACAACACAACACAACACACCCCCCGGCAGTTGTGATTCATACTAGTAGCAAGTTCTTTAACTCTTTAATTTGCTGGAGAAAAAGGATTTTTTGCCCTTCATATGGTGAAAGTAGGCATAGAAATGGTTGCATAGACCTGGAATTGGTGCATTGTCTCAAGCCAAATGCTTTTTCATGTAGGCAATTCATATTAAGTTGGCCTGAATTTTAAGAGGTAACTAAAATAGCTCCTCCCTACATGCACAGATTGTCATCCAGTCACTGCTCATGGCTGAGACATACACATTCACTTCATTTAGGACATACCCTAAAAATTTAAAACTAATATAATGACATGACAACGCAGATTGTGTAGAACCTTCTTTCTACATTTTTCAGATATTTTAGCATTATTACTTAATTGTACTTTAGAAGATTAGGAAATCATCTGTTCTGGGCTTACACTCATTCAGTGCAGTGTGAGGCTCAGGAAAGCTTACTTTTATACATCCTCGCATCATGCTGCTTGCTGTACCCCCTTCCCATTCCAGATGCGTTATCAATGAAGGTGAAATGGAACTCACAATGTTAGAAAATAAGTGTGCTCTAATACTGTTGCGGCATGCAGGCATAGCCTTGTGAAAGGATGGGAGCTCAGCTGTCTGTTAAATCACAACTAGCAAAACTCACATGCTACTTCATACTCTGCATCCATGTGGAGTTTGTGATGAGCTGTGTAAACTGAAGGAGAGAAGAGCAGGGACTAAAAGTTTGTTATTTTTTAACACTGATGTTACGATTAAGTGTTGAATTGGGAAGAACTAGTCAATTTTTTTTTCCTTTTTATCTTTAAGCTGAGTTACAAGCCAAATGATCTGACCTGTGCATTTTTCTGGAAAGAGGATGAAGGAATCAAAATCATTTAGGTCCCACAAGCCTAGACTGAGTAAAAAAGAACTAGCAACCACCAGTGTATTAAGGAAGATTACAAATTTCATCTTTTTTTTTTTCTTTCTTTCTTTCTTTGTTCATTTTTCACAGTAGAGGAAAGAGAAACTTCTATCAGGACTGCTTCTTCCCTGTGTTAACCTGTAGTTCATAGAAAGAGCACCAGTATCACAGACTTACGTATATCAAATTTCATCTTTTTTTTTTATCCTTTTTTTTTTTTTCTTAAGTAAATTTGACTCTAAGATCAACTTAGTGCAAGAAATTTTGTCTTTTCTTGGGTTCAGATTTGGTTTAAACAAGGCAAATGTAATAATACTTCATTCTCTTTAAAAATCTGAGATGGAAAACAACATGGTTAAAACTATGGGCTACAGCTGAAAGAGGGGAGGTTTAGGCTGGACATCAGGAAGAAATTCTTCCCTGAGAGAGTGGTGAGGCGCTGGCACAGGCTGCCCAGAGAAGCTGTGGCTGCCCCATCCCTGGCTGTGTTCAAGGCCAGGCTGGATGGGTTCCTGGGCAGTTTGATCTAGTGAGCTAGTGGCTGGCAGCCCTGTCCACAGCAGGGGGGTTGGAACTCGATGATCTCTGAGGTCCCTTCCAACCCAAGCCATTCTGTGATTCTGTGATGAGCGGCAGTATCCAATAAGTGTTGCAAGACACTAGCAAGTTGTTTTTCTCAAACCTGTACAGTCAGTATGGTTTATTCTGGTTGTATAGTTGATGTGCAGTTACTGCTTGTTCTTTGAAGTGCTTCTGACAGCTCCATAGATGATTTAGTTTGGGCTGTATATTTAGGCTATTGTCTCTAAGTAATTGTATGGCTATCACAGGAGATAAATGAAGCTTTATTAAATCTACCATGCATTCACATAGCTTCTGTTCCCTTAATGGAATAAAATGATACTGTTATCAGCTTGTTCATCTCCTACACCAACTGTACAATTAATGCATGTCATCGTATTTACTAGGATAAGCAAACTGACAGTTGTAATTCAAGCATGAATTGCACCAGTAGTTATTATTATTTGATGTTGTGACATAACCTAATGTGCTGTCTGGGTGGAGGCCAGATAGCCTTCACTCAGCATCTTTATCCCACTACCCAATCAAATATGAATATTTATCATTCCATGGATGGACTTTCTGTTCCTGATAGTGGAGTTGTAAGGCCCTATATCTGCTCAATTCAATTTGTTGTGATAGTCAGGCAGGAACCAGCTTTAAAGGGTCTTAGAGACTGGGGTGTCCTCTGGTATCGCTGACCAAAAGTTCCAGCAGCATCTAAAACAAAGGATACATATCTATCACATTTGACCGCTCGTGATGGCTGATGTCATTGGCAGAGATGCAACACACTCTCGTTTAAGTTGTGATAGTACCCAGCAGTTCAGCAGAGGCTACTGCAAAGGATCCCCATCGCGGTGCACGGTGTCTGTTGAATTTATGGGACCAGGAATGGTGCCTTTAGCCACGTCACTGCTCCATGTGGTGGTTCCTCAGCCTGCTCCAGTGCAGCTCTATCTGCCTTCACTCTGCCTTTGCAAACCTGTCCATTTGCAGTATTGATGCATAGCCGCAGCTACCTCCTGTAGGCCACATCTCACAGCTGAATGAAGCAGGCCTTGACACAAGGGGCCAGGGCCTGAACTACATCCACATGTTACAGCATAGGCCGTGCTGTGTCCTGGTGGTATAAGATGCAGTTTCTGATGGAGCAGAGTTCTTTCCATTCGCCTGCAGTGGTCTGAGGGCTGCGTCGCCACCCGCTGGCATGGTGCACGCATGGCCTGAAGGGTTTCAGCTGGGCAAGGGAGGACTGCAGACTGCATAAAGCCTGGTAGGGTGATTTTGGAAGACTCTGTAGACGGAAGGGCACTAACCCTGACCATACGCCTGTGTTGTTACACAGACTGCTCACAGTTTGACCAGCTGGCATGGACCAGGGGAGTCTGGGGAGACTGACAATTCCTGTGGCCTTCAGAAGCTCTGGGCTATGGGACGCTGTTTTGTTTGGTGATGGAGATGTGGTCATCGGGAAGAGAGCTGTTCCTTGTCCTTACTGTCACAGCATGGCCATGGTGGGGGTGGGGGAGTTACTCAAACTCACAGAGATGTAATTGAGAGCACAGTTCAGTGAAATCCTTAAAACCAGAATAGCACTCAATAAATGATTGAGAGAAGCACAGAGTGGTCACATACGCTCTTATCTTTTGTTATGTTACTGTCAGAGAATGGATCGTATCAATGCACGTTGTTATAAGTTGGATTTTTGAAAGAAACAGGCTTTTGTCTACGGAGGGCCTCTGGAAAATTAATCTGTACTGATTCAAAGTGTGAATTTAAGGTTAAGTTGCTTTAAATTCTTGTATGTACAGATGGGTTCCAGAATGAAAGCAGATGTAATTCAGATGGTTTTAATGTCAGGGTCATTGTGTCCTGGTATCCCACTAGCTGATAACCACATCATCTAATTGCTTTTATAAAGTGATTAAGTGCCATAGGAGCTGTAGTCAATTTGTCTTTCTTCACGACCAAATACATAATCATTTTTGAAGAAGAGACATAAGTTCCTAAATAACTTGCTTTGAAAATCTAGTTTTGAATATTTGAAGTATTCAGAACCACAGCAACAGTGAAGAATTATTCCTCATGTTCTGTAGTAACTTAATTGACTAAAAAATTACTGGCTATCAGTTTTGAAAAATATCAGTTACATTACAAGTGTAAGGATAAAATACTTCTTAGTGATACCAATAAGCAATTTCAGTAAAGGAGTAGGGAAAATCTTTTTTTCACTTTTTCGGAGAGTATGTGATGAAATTTTAGGTCTGCAAGATCTACAGGTTAAGAATAAAATACTGATACTAATAAACAACTTTAGTAAGGGAGCAAGGGCAAAACTTTATTTTAATTATTCAGAGTATGATAAAATTTTAGGTCTGCAAAGTTTTGATGTTTGGTACAAAAAAAAAGCTAGGAATTAATTGTCTGTGCTTGGTCTTGCAAATGGCTAAAAATTATCAGTTATTGATTTTGCTTTATGCTATATGACTTTCATAAAAAGATAACCTGGTGTCTCTTTATTGTAGAAAATTAAATGATTGAGACAAAAATGAGGTCTTTTAAAAAGGATTAAATTAAAATAAGAGTTGAGCCTTTTCAGAGGTATTGGGGATTTTCTTAGTGTTGCTGTGTTGTTCAGGTTAAATGCAAGTCTCTTGCATTCTGATATGATGCTTAAAAGGCATGCATTAAATTGTTAACAGTGTAAATTTAATGAAAATCAGAGTTTAAATGTTACCTATGTGAATACATCCATAGTTCACTAGCAGACAATACAAATAGCTTGGAAAATTCCTTCATTCTTTCTGTGGAGAAGAGTGATTTTTCTCTTTTTACTCTACTTGAACTTGGGTCAAGACAGGGATCTAAATCCCTGATTGACAAGGATCTTGGCCAAAGCATTCATTTTGTGTTAATGCCCAATCTTCTGCGTCCTACGGAGTGCATTTCCAGAACTCTTCCATTGCAGCTGACTCTCTGTGTTTCACAAAGCAGTGAACACCACTGTACTTGGGCATTTTTGTCTCAAAATTTGTTATCTTTCGGAAGAATATGATGGTGGCATAGTGATCAGCTTCTATGTTGAAAGGTTGTAGTGTGTAGTGGTGGTTTCTGTAGGTCCTGTATTATGAAGTACAGAGTGTGGATTCAGGGGTAGAGGAATGTAGGATATAGTCAGTGGTTTTCATTGCATAATCATCTGCCACATAGTGGAAGGAGTCTGTGCCATTACTCAACCTCTTTGGCCAGCTTCTTCCATCAAGTCCTTTCAGAAAACCCAGTGTAATACAACAGATGCCTGATAATAGGACTGTCTATAAGCAACACTTGAAAGACAACTCTTCTGTCCATGGGCTGCATGTGTGCTTTGGACAATTTAGAACCTGAGAGCATGATCAAACTGAAAGGTTAAATGCAAATGAAAGGTCATATACAAAACACCTTGAACGAGAAACCTGTAATAGCTCCATAGGCACCCATTGTTCCAAATCTTCAGAAAAAGCTTTCTGTCATGTACACTGAGATAGGAGTGGGAGTTCAAGCATATTGTTGCTCTGAGTTTGGAGAAGGAGTCATCAAAAGAAGAAAAAAATAGCAACAACAAAAAAAATACATCCCGGAATGGGATAAACCAGCCTTTAACATTTGTAATACAGACTTTCAGAAATGTCACGCTCTCACCTGTAGATTTCAGCCATTCCGTTGCCTTGCTCACTTTCTGACAGGTGTGTTATTAACCTCCTCACTTCAGATGTGATGTGCTTCATGAGCATCCTTCATCTTTTCTGCTGTGATCAAATTTATCATTAAAACTGCAAATTCATATAGACTTCAGATGCTCCGATCTGAAGAGCTGATTCACAACTGTTTCTCTGGTTTTGTGCTGATTTAACTCCATTGAGATCATGCAGATATTCCTTGTCCCAAAGGGAAGAACAGATCTTTCATGCTCAGCTAATGTTCCTGCTTGTCTCCCCAGGGTACCTATCCTCCTTCACTAAAAATTCTTTTGAATATACTAATTAAGAATAAGGATCTTTTTGAATATTAATTAGTTTTTCGTTGGCCTCACTGAAAATATTTAACTCAAAGTAATTTCCTGGTAATTATCTCTTGATTATAACTCTGAGAAGACTTTTTTAAAATAATCTCCAATTTTTATCAAATAAGATTTCCTTTTGCATGTGTCCAGTTAATCGCAACTGCAGATAAAAACACAATAAACAGTAGTCATAAAGAGGTAGTTTTGTTTTGTCTTATTTCTTAGGCTTCCTTCTCACAAAAGCTGTCATTCTTTCCATAGCTTTCCCTCTTTTGCTGTTTTTTACTTACAATATTTAACTATACAGTAGATGACTGTGTTCCTCGTGCAGTGAACTTCAGTGTCTTTTGAGTGTTTGAACCTATTGGGCCCGTACAAGCAGACAGCTGTGTGCGAAGGCAAAAATGACAAAACATCTCAGGACTTTCCTTTGTTGCTCTGCCTGGAATGGTGAGACCTAATGGCTGTCTGCTCTGCTGCTCTTTCTTCAGCTTCCCACTCACTCTAGGACTCCTATTTAAGTATAATTAAATATATGACAGAAACTTTTATGCTTCCAAGTTTGCTTTGAATATTCAAGAGAAAGGAAGAGTAAGAAATTCGAGTGTCATGCCCTAGAGCATATGATTCTTTGGACTAGCAGCAGGACAAACTCTAAAACCATCATGTTTAAACCCTTTCTATTGTGAAGTAACTTTCCACTTTGAATAAAGGGGCATAGCAAATGCACTTTAAAATCTCTGTTAACAGGTGAAATTCCCAAAATGTCGTTTTGAAATTTTTTCTAAATCAGGATGTGAACTGAGGATCTTAAATCTCTGTGTGAATTAAAGAGGAGGTTTCCTGTGAACTTTTAGGAATACTTTGAGGCATGTTGCTGTCATCCTCTGTGCCAGCAGAATCACCATCTGTACCTAACAAAGTCATGTCATTCCAACGGAAGCTATTACAACCATTGCCCATTGCAGAAACCTCACCCTGCCAGCCTAGGGCCTCGGCATTATCTGGAGCTTATGAAGTTATCTTCAAGCACCCTTTAAAGCTTGCTATCTTACCCTAACAGCACCATTTACAGTTCTCATTTCTGCAGCCAGGAGCATTAACTGTTCTCAGACCACTGTGGAAGAACACTTACAGGGCTTTATTTCATATGGCAGATTTCATAAGGATCTTGTGCAGAATTCCTTCCCAAATTCACCCAAGAGCCTTACATAATCCAAACTCTTGCTTTATGGTTCCAAAGAGAAGAAGAAGCCACACTGATTGAATTCACTAGAGCTGTCTGATACTACTGTTAGAGAACCAAATCATTCACAAGCCCCCTTTGCTCCCCTGTGCTTGGAAGAGCTGCTCCCTCCGGTGCACCAGCAAGGCTGTCAGAAAGGATCACCCCTTGCTTCCAGCTCAGCTAACGCACTGTTAGCAGCCAGCTGACGTTCCTCTCCTGCTGACTGCTAATGCCCACTCCACCGGGCTCTTGGTCTGCTTCCAGCCTGTGCCACTATTTATAATCTGAACAGCAGCTGCAGGGGCTCTACTTCATTCATGTTTGTCAAGTCTTGTGGAGTTAGCTACTGTTACCAGATGCCAAATTTTTAGTAAAAGTACTGCAGACTCCATTCAGTCGAATCCCTCATTTCTGCTATCCCAAGATAGTACTGCTCATCATACATCTACAGTGACAGTCAAAGAATTTACTTGCCCTTGAGCAACGGTAATTTGAAACCATGACTACAGTAGAGTAAGAAATCCAACTTTTAAATTAATTCTTATTAAAGCAACAAATCCACTATTAAAACCATAGAATATTAATAAAGCATAATTCTGCACAGCCTTTATTTCTATAAATCTGAAATAAAGCCGTGTTTTATAGTGTTGATATTGCCTACAGTGCAGCAAGCAATGAATAACCAATATTGATTCCAAAGCAGAAAACATCCATTGATTTGGACTGCTTTTGTTTCTTTATTTCATGAAGGCATCTCTTGAAATAACTTCATTCTGAATACAACTCATTGGTGCCGGCTCCCTGCCGCTGCCTTTGCAAGTCTTGCCCAGCTGTCTAAACATGGTGACTGGAGCTTTTAGGATTAATTTTGCTTAAGTGACCTACTTCGCAGAGAAAGATAACTATGCATTTATAGCCTCTGGCACTCTATTCAGGTCACAGATGGACAGATAGCAAAGCTATTCCTCCGTGACTTACTGGAGTTGTAACCAATACCCAGTGAGAATGGAGATCATCTCAATGTTAATTGGTCAGAATGCCTAAAAGTATGCAAGATCATTGAATCCTACTTTAATTTTCAGGGTGTGTCATGGTTATGCTGTATAGGATACTGTTCAGTGGTTTGCTCTAGGAGCGTATTGCAGTAGCGATAAAAGTGTCGTCTGCTATAGAAGTTATACATCTGACTTTGAAGCTTCTGCCTTGAGGGCGGACA
Source organism: Alectura lathami (assembly GCA_013399715.1). NCBI lineage: Eukaryota > Metazoa > Chordata > Aves > Galliformes > Megapodiidae > Alectura > Alectura lathami. The sequence goes on along the minus strand of VXAV01005733.1, from coordinate 6,343 downwards.
TCATGCACTGTTCTGGTTGCGCACATGTCTGATATTACCCATAGCTGTCACTTTGAAGATAATTTTACTCGCAGAAAGTGTGACTTAAACCATTGTTATGGAAGCATTTCTTTGTGTTCTCTGGTCAGCTGAGGCAATAAACTCCTGTTTTGCTGTCATCCATTACAAGCCCATTTTCCTTCTTGTATTTGGCTTATACTCCACTGGTGCAGAAGCAGGGGTACAGCTGTGTTTGTAAACAAACTTGTTATATTATGTTCAGACACTTAGAATTTTCACAAGGGAAATGACTAGGTTTCATCTTCTGTTATGATACTTTCAAACTTTCAGTGGAGGTTTTTGTGCTGAGAAACAGACAACCAGCAGAAGTGTGAAGGGTGTCTCTTTTTTTTGAAAGACCATCTTAAAACATAAAGTGCGCCAAGAAGCCAGTGATGTTAATTGTGACAGGTCTGAAGAAATAAGTATTAAAATTGTGACAATGGCAGTAAAAGAATGCCTGGTTTTTAGAACACAACAAAACAACAGGTTGAATTCTTCAGCCGCAGATGTGCGTGTGCCTGTGTCACCCTGTGTATACATACAGCTCTGCTCTTTGCACTGTGGTGTAAAACACCTTCCAAGGTGTTCTGTCAGAAGCTGCGTTGCAGTTTGGATCACTTTCAGCACTATATACATGTTCCCATTTAATGTGAGCAAATAATCTCAGAACACATGAAAAATGTTTTGATTTTGTTTCAGATGTTTACAACCATTAAGACAAGTGACAGAGCTGTGCTGGTATTTTCTGTGATGCAAGCTAATACGGTCAGGGTAAAGGTGATTCCTTTTAGCAAAAAGCCTTTCAGTCAGTAATTTAACTGATCTAAAGTTAGTCAGTCGTCACTCTGGAGCCAGTGTAGCTCTTCAGAGATAGGCCTCATTGCAGATAATCTTAGTCTGACTTAAGAGTTTGAGAACATCCTGGTGTACCTCTACTTTATCTGTTCCTAAAATAATTAATTTGAATAAATTCAGCTTTAAACTGAATAATAAATAATCCACAATGCATGCTTTTTTNTTTTTTTTTTTTTTTTTTTGTCAAGAAGTTATTTGAAAGAACTAAGTCAGCACTGCTACAATTGGTTACAGGCTATTTAAATCAGATTATGATTTTATGAAGTATGGTAATACAAAAAAATTCACGTCTTTGGTCCTTTGTTTCCTCGTATGATTTCCATCACATTGTATTTATGTCAGAGAATGGGGAGTTTTATGAGAAGAAACAGTGTATATATTATGCACTAACAATGTCTGCATTACAGTAGACATATTCAAGCCCACTATGTAGATTTTTAGAGCTAAAAAGTAAGGTTCAGAAATAATATACTGGTGCAATTCTGTTGAAAATGACTGGTTTACAGTAACAAGCTTCTAAGAAATGTTCTAGCCTTTGAACCAGGGTAGTTACAGCAGTAATAGAAAATACATAATTTGTCTTCAGCGCTGAAATTCTAGTGTACAAGAAATAACAGAAGTGCTCCTCGCTGCCCTCTTGTCAGTGTGGTAAGAGCACTGGGCAAAGGTGAGACACACCAGTAATCCCACTCAAGTGACTACTCAGTGTTAGCTAGGACACTGTCACTGGGGTCTTCGTAGCATATAAGTTTATCTTGTATCACTGTGAGTATAAACAGTACACTGAAAAAAATCCATTAATTACCCTTTTTGCATCTTCAGGTATGCTATGAAGTGGTCAAACTGTTCACTTCATGTAACTGTGCCAGATACATAGCTTGCAATCTACTGTATTATATGAATATAGAATCGTGTCTGTGTATGTCTTCGTGTGGAAAGATGAATAGTAAGACACACTTGGTAAACATGAGCAGTGTCACACACACAGCTGCTGAATAGAGCCACACACTTGCATGAACCTGTTGGCATGGTCGTTTCCAAGATCAGAACATCCAGAAGGAAATGGGAATAATGAATCCGAATTTTAGCATGACTTTTTATAGAATTTGTTGATCTGATGTGCTACTATACACGAAAAATAAATCTGATCAGAGAAACAGAAGCATAGACCGTTACAGAAATTTGTTTTCATCTTCTTTAACATGTGAGTCATGTTCCCTGATGAAATAGTATTATCATTATATTAGTTTAGTCATTTAAGATTTAACATTTCCAGTGGTGAATGTCTGATCAGTTGAATAGATCATGCAATGCTAAAACCATTTGAAAGAACCCATATTCCTCTTCTGAAAGAGCTTGTATTCCTGTTCAAGCGGATTAGGCAATATGTTTGGGAGAAAATGCTGGAGCACTGAAGAATCAGACATGCTGTTTTAGTGGTACAATAGATGTGACCTGAGTTGATAATGAATATTGTTTAGTGACTGGCTGGCCTTGAGCACCTAAGGAACTTATGTAGGATTCATAATGTCTTTGAAATATGCTTTTGTGGGATGCGCAAGTGGAAAAAAGAAACATAGTGGGTAAAAGGGTGGCAGGATGTTTCATTCTTCCTATATGCAAAGTTCAAACAAACCTATAAACCTATATGCAAAATACAAGTAAATGATAATAAAACATACTAAATTATAATAATTATAAATAGATCATAATAATTACTCATAATTTACCATACATGAAGAGTAATTTTGGCCAGAGTTACAGATCATTGGTTTTCAATGATGCCTTTCATAACAAACTAATTAGACAAAAGGGATTATTTTCTAAATGTACATGT
>VXAV01005731.1:45952-73604 GCA_013399715.1 Alectura lathami | reverse complement strand
AAAAAAAAAAAAAAAAAAAAAAAAAAAAAGTTGATCTGGAGTCAAGGGACATTTGGACTCATTTCCACTTGGGCCTGAGGTGAGCTCATTCTCAGGGACTCTGGCCCATGTGAGTTTGTGCACGACAGAGATCAGCTGCAGGGGTTTCCTGCATGGAGGCAGAAGACACTGCGCAGCCGCCCTCACCCCAGTGGCTGGAACAGGATGGGGAGGGTGAGGGGGCAACTTGAGCCTCTCCTCAGGAGGTGGGATGGAGGGCTCCTGGCAGCTTAATGGGAAACCTGAACAGATGGGACCAACGCATGCGACTGAGCTCCATGAAGGATGGAGGCATAAGCAGTGATGGTCTGCCATAATGCTGTCGGCTTGCCGCTGAGACACCAGTCTCCTTCCACCCGGTGCTAGCCTGTCGGCACCTGCTGTCAGCCAGTGCCCTGTGCCGTGCTGGATTTCCTCTTGCTCTGCAGGAAGGTGTGCTCGCTGCTCTTCCTTCTCCTGTGCCTCTGCAGCCTTTCTTCTTCCCAGGATGTTATGTGCTTGGGTGCCCAGATGGGGTCACGTCACCCTCCTGCAACCAGGTGAGAAAGTTAAAGAGATGCTACCGGCGTGGGTGGCTTCACAGCTGCCACGTGGCCTGGCAGAGAGAGGTTGTCAAGGAGAGGAGTGGCTACGGGTCAGCCCTTAGCTCTGGGAGATGCCAGAGGATGCTCGTAAGGGTGGCAGCATTTTACCTTGCACAGAAGTAGGCTTGAATACACGCCAGCACTGAGAAAAGGCTGTGGTGGCTCTGCTGGAAGGATGCTTTGCTGTGTCCACATGCAACCCATACAGCTTCCTGAAGAACAGGGCTGGAGCTAGGAGGAGCCTGAGGTCTGGCTCTAAAGCCTCCAGGTAACCTCTGCGGGTAACAACTGCAACCCTGGGCTCTGCTCTCTACCTTTCACCAGCTCCCAGCCTCCGTTCCCCTCTTTCTGATTTCTCAGCATCCATTTCTTCATGCCTTCCTGAGCTCAGCCCATAACCTCGGCTCAGCCTGCCTCTCTTTTCCAGTCCTTGCCTTTCTTCCTCCAGCAGCAATCGCTGTGGCCACGGGTAGGTGGAAAGCTTCAGCCTAGCTCCTTCTCTTAGGTTAGAACTAATTGGTGCCGTGACCAGGCTTACCAGTAAAATGGACCTGCCGTTGAGTCACAGATGACCTGAATCTAAACAGACGCATGCACAATGTGCAGCACCTGTGAGAAGCCCTCATCAGCCCTCCAAGTACTGCTGGACACCAGCGACCAGCTGCATGCAGTGGTAGCTACAATTACAAGAAGTTACGCTGTCATTATTTCGGTTGTTTTGTACTTTCTGTCCTGGAATTTCCTAAATGGTCTTCTGTTCCTCTCCCCTGTTAAGTCCAAAATGTATGCTGGTAAAATATTCCTCTTTCCCTGCTTTAAAATGGCTGGAGAGTATATACACTACTGAATTTCCTTCCAGGTATCTTGCAATTTAATTAATCCCCAGTCACGTTTGAGTATCTTCTGGAATGGAGGCAGGATTCTTGCACAGGAAGAGGCAGATAATTGCTTCTGGGTCTCTTTTAATATGGGAGGAATGTCTACCAGTCACTTCCCTAGATATTTCTGAGGAATTACTGTTTTCTTTTAAACCCTATACAACAACGACGTAAGCTGAAGTGCTTTTGAGGATTTGGGACACTGAATTATTGCTGGGTGAGATACCCACCACTGGCAAGTGTTCAGCATACTGCAGGGTGCCTGCAGCATCAGGCTGAGAGGGACTCTGCCATGGGAAGGGCAGCCCTCACCTGCCGGGAATCGGCTGTACTTCTCACCAAAGGCAGTAGAAAATGCCCTGCAGGAACGTGGCAGTTCCAAAATCCTGCCAGGAGATGCGAGCAAGGGAGGGACCTGGCTGCAAGTGACTGCATTTGCTGTGGGACTGAGCCCCGGTCCCAGCCCCTTGCCTCTTTGGCAGCCATTCACTTGTGGCATCAGGCTCCTGCTCCGTGCCAGCACTTCTGGAGATGGTTTTCCTGTTTTGGAGCTGAATATTCATCTTCCAGCCAGCTCTGCTCGCCGGTTAATGCCCAACCTGCGTCTGTATCAGATTCCAAGTTCAAATACAGTCATCATCAAGGACACAGCTGCTGAAGAGGCAGAATAAGAAACGGATGTAAACTAGAACACCAGGCAAATATCCTCAGACTTTGACACACGAGGTGTTTATAACCCAGACTATTTACAGGGAGATGTCAAACACGGTAGCCTTGCAGCTAAACAAGCAGTAGAAATAGCAGCTGAAGACAAGCACGAGACACCTCTGAGCCTGGTCATTTCAACTGGGGCGTAGGAAGGATGGCGTAAGCCCAGTAGGCTCCGTCCCTTCGTCTCCCAGGTCATACAGAACTGCAGCACCAGGTAAGCTAAAATAATCCACCCTGAGTTGTTTTCTGCGTGCACAGACTAATTCCCACCGCCTCGCCTTGCACCTGCAAGGTGCCCTGGTCTGTCACTGCCTCCGGTGGGATTTTCCTCTAAGTCAGCTCTGCAGAGAACTTGTCACTCAGAAGTCCTTGCTGGGTACAGCTGGGTATGGACAGCAGTCATTGCAGCCTTGAAATCTTGAGGAGTGACCGGTCCTGTATATCCTGCACTAGAGGGTAACCTTACTGGGATTTGCTGCTAAAATGTATGGCGTTGCTAGTAGTCGTTGGCTGCACATTTGAATTTCTTGTCTTCATCGCCTGATTAATAGGCAGCTTGGTCAGAACCCTTCTGTTGGGTGCAGCTCTGCCTGCAGAGCCTGAAGGTGGAGGTGGGGAGCAAAACTGAGTCTGCGACCCTGCTCTTGGCAGTGGGGCACAGACTCGCAGCCTGGGTACTACAGCAGCAGCAGGAGGCAAGTGTGTCCAATTCCTTTACAGGATGTGATTTCCATGCTCATCAAACAGTGGAAACTGGAATAAATAGAATTAATGAGCTCTTGGAATTGCAGAAAGTGTCAGTAGAAGTTCCTAGGTAAAAGCTGTGCTTTTCTGCTCTGTGCGCCCTTAAAGGAGACACTACCTGCGGAAGCGTGGACATTCCTGCTCATATTCCGCATTTTCTCCAACCACCTCCTACAGTAAAGGCTCATGAGCAGATGAGGAACGAGATTGGAAGCGAAGGTGGGAAGGAAAGCGCAGCTCTCTCGGTGGGCACAGGAGTGCTCTGGAAAAACCACTGCTGAGTCTGGTGCTGCTCAGAACTGTTGTAACTGCTCTGATGGAGGCACCCAAAAATTAGCGCAATGGTGAGGAACTGCTTGAAGGGTTTCCCAGTGTGGTGAGTTCAGGAGACCAATTGCTTATCTGCATAAAGCAGGAAGAGCTGGTGGAGCACGCAGGCAGGCAATAATCCAACCCTAAATGTACCTCCACGCTGCTGCCACTGCTCTGAAAGAACAGTGTCACCGTGGATCACCCCATGGAGACTGATCAAAATTCAGAAGCAATCATAAAGGGACAGAGATGTCTGGCAATCACATGGAGAGGAGCAGGAAGCAGAGCAAGACCCTGAAATTGCTGTGCACATCCACATTGTGGATTCGTGGCTGCTCTCCTCCAGGTTCCCTTCCCCTACCCTTGATACGTTAGCGCTGTGGGGCGACAAAACGCACAAGAGGTCTGCCACTTCCGTGTCTTGATTACCTCACCCTCACATGGGGACTACGCAGCCAGGTCTCAGCCTCTAAAACCAGGACATTTTGGGGGATTGGTAAGTGCTGAGGTTGCCCCCTTCCTTGCTGAGGAGCAGTGATGGAGCTGGAAGGACCCAGATGTGGGAATCAAGCAGGTACCTCTATGAGGAAAGATTGTTGCCCAAGGAAAAAAAAAAAGATGGTGAAGCCCCCAGAGAAAGCACTATTCACTTGCTCAGGTAATTCCACTGTGTGGCTCAGGTTCTCGGGTTTTCAGGCAGCATCTTTGTGATCACCAGGAAGGACTTGTTCCACAAAGCAATGTGGAGCTAGCCACTGTTGGATGTTGAGGGGGTGGAAGCCGTAAACATCCTCAAAGAGTCTTGAAAAAAATCCACACTGAAGTTTGCTGTTAGACGTGATGCAATGGTCTCTAAGGGTCCCTTCCAACCCAAACCATCCCACGATTCCGCAGTACGGGAATCTCTCCTTCCCTGCGGCCCTGCTTTTTGCACTCCCTCCTAAGCTTTTGCCACCGGCTGCTGATTAGGCAGGCTGCTGGCCCCTGTGAGCTCTTGTTTTAAAGATTAAAATGAGGAGATAAGAGGCTCCGTCCTTCCCAGTCCTGCCCTCTGAGGATCTGCTGGCACCCTTGGTGATGTAGCCTTGAGCACTGGGCTGCTCGTGGGACCGTGGGCCATGGCTTGCAGCAAGGTCTGGTGGAAAAGGGGAGGATTTTTCTCTGCGAGTTACAGAGCTTCTGGAACTCTGACACTACAGCAGCCTCTCCTCTAGAGCCAAGATGTGGGTCTCACCCCCCAAATTCCAGCCCTGATTCTGAAAATACCCACTACTGAGGTGACAGGTATTACTTATTTCTCTTAAAGACACGATCTTCACCATAGAAGAAGGAGTTAAAAATGTATTATCTTTTTTTAATTAATGTTACTGACAGGTTATGGAAGAAATGCAATAAGAAACACCTTCAGTATGAGACTGAGATTAAACAAATTTAAAAATTACTTTTCCTCCTTTGAAGGCAAAAATAATTAACTCAGAAGTGCTGGCAATATTATATCAGCTCGGAGTGGTTAGTGCATACAGCTAGTACTGCAGTTGTCCAGCTATGAGAAATGCTAGGAGATCGTGTTTGTGACAATTATCTCCACATCAGAGGTGCTTTTTTTTTTTTTTCATTTCAGAGGGAGTCCATGCTCACAGTAAAGTCAAGTTTTGCACAAGTCATAATTAACAGCAAGGATATGTACTGAGCAAGAGAAATCCTCGGAAATGGGCCGTTGTTTATTTCTCTGGATGCTTAGGGATAGAATCTCTGGAGCTGCCTTCGCTGAGATTAACCCCACATTCTTGTTCTCATGTCAAAGACTCCTGGAAGGAACAAGGCAAACTGGAGTACTTTCCCTGTTCAAAAACCATTATAAGCATTATCTCACTGTGCTTTATTTATGTTTTGTGAGTCACCTTAAGGCCCCCTATTCTGAGATACAACTTCTCTCTTGGTCTTTTGTTCTTTGGGAAGACTTGCAGGATGTCCTACATACACAGACACCTAGGTGGTTCTGTGCCAGGTAAGAATGAAGTTCAGTGTGTGACTACTCAGCAGAGGCACGTTGTACACCGTCTTGGAACAAAGATCTGGTGGTACGTACAGATCTGCTCAGTGCAATGAGAAGAAAATAACTTTTGGCCTCTGCACTGCAGTGATGTGGTCAAATCTTCCCAAATCACAGACAGCAGAAATGGGGCTGGGCCTGCCAAGCAGCTATTGTGCCTACTGCCTCTTCTTCGACCACAGCATCTCCACGAGAAGCCTGGCTCCATCTCCTCTACGCCTTCCCCCAGCAGTAACATCTCCTCATCCCTTCTCATCTTCAGGCCGAACAAACCCAGTTCTCACAGCCTGTTCCCACACATCACACGCTGCATTCCCAGACCATCTTAGTGCTTAACGCCTTTCATTACTGGAGGGGTCTAACTGGACCCAATACTCAAGATGCCATTTTTTTGGAGGGGTGAAGAACTTGTTTCTGCAGCTAACGTTTCCTATTTCGTGTTCGCAACATTCCCTGGGTCTCAGGACAAGAGGTTTCCAGCTCCCTTGCTGACCACAGAGGCCCATGACCAGGCTGGAGATCCCATGCAGAGCGCGACGGGTATTTCAGCAGGAGGGCTGGGAGGAGAGCATGAGTTTTGGCAGTTAATGAACAATAAAAACCGATGTAGGTGTCAGAGCAGCCGCGAGTCACACTGTCACTGGAGACCACGGGGCGGGAGGAGAAGCATCTGCCGAGCTCCACAACAACACTGGAGGCCGGAGGGTGCTGACGGAGGGCTGGCTGTAGCCGTTTGCCCTGCCAATGTCCAACCTTCGGTCCACCGTGGCTCTTGAAGGTGTGGGGATGCACCGTGGGAGCATGGGGGCTATCTTGGCAGGGTGGGCGAGAGAGTCACGCAGGGACGACGGTGGCAGGAGGTGCTCCGCCATGGTGGAAGTTGAGGAGATGCCTTCTGAGGCACCGAATGGGTGCGTGAGCGGGGTGGGAGCTGCTGAACTAATGGGGCTGATCGCACCTGCTCCGTGCTCCGGCTTGGAGGCAGAAAGCGGCACCGAAGGAAATGTGAGGGGCCCAGACGCCCCCACTCCTCCCTCCCTCCCACTCGCCCACCACGCTGCTGCTGGCAGGCAGCAGGATAATATCTTCATGTGGCTCAGAACAGCTTGTTAAATGTTGTTAAATGGCTTCAAATTCTCAGGGAGGTTTGGATTAAAATAAAGACTTTCAGTGCTTTTACTATTTATGTTTGTGACTGATGGTTCTTTTCCCCTTTGTTATCAGGCTGCAGCTTTCCATACAGTTCTGTGACAAATCGCTCACCCAATTATTGTACCATTTAGGAAAGAAGTAAGGCGTTGGCAGTGAAAGAAGGTTTCGATATATTGTGCATGTATATATGCACATCCCATTTTATTCTGAATGGACCGTTCCAAGCATGTGAGAGGCTCAGCTCACCCAGAGGCAGTTACCATCACAGAAAATACACCTAAACAACAAAGCCCACGTGGCCAAGTCCCCATGTCCAGGAGGGTGAGTAATTGGGAACACCTCCCATTCTGTTGCTCTCAGCATGTGTAAGTGGGACACTTCCGTCCATATCCATCTCTCACCCTGCAGTCCTCACGCACTCCAAGATGCCTCAGCATTACAGCTCGGCCATTTTGCTCAGTGCTGCCCATGTGGAGGCCCAGGCAGCCACCGCTGTTGATGAAGGACTGAAGCTGGGCCATCAAGTAGCGATTCACCTTAGGTCACCTGGGATGAAAAATGTCTCCAGGCTGTTGGACTTGGGTCCCAGCAGAGGAGCTGGAGGCTGCAGGCTGGGAGCTGGCAACAGTAAAATGATCTGGCACACGAGGGGTTACAGATACATTTTCATTTAGAAAGTTATAGCAGCCAGATGCAGCTCGTGCTGAGTCCCAGAGGATGAGCATGAGTCACTTGAAGAGCTGGAAGCTGGTGCCTCCTACCACCGAAACGCCAACAAACCCCGCTACGTGCAAGCAGAGCTGTTCTGAGCCTGCCAGAGGCTACCTGAGATTTTCCAAGGATGATGTCCAGAGGTCAGCTGCAGCCAAATCACAGTTACAGGAAAAAACTATTAGCACAAAAATATGAACCTTACTTTTGAGAAAAGCCAGTTAGGTTCCCCGAAAAACACAACACAACCTGTAATGCTGTAAGAGGCTTTTTGCTTGCAAGTCCATCTTAATAAAGACAAGAAGTGAAAGCAGCGACCAGTTATGATCATTACGAACCTTATTATATAAAGCAAATGTGAAAAGCAGGAAGTCTGATAGCTGTGCACACATCTAGGAAAAAAAAATATATATTAATGGTAAAATCCTGGGTTTAAGGATTAAGGGCAAGAAGGCATTATTAAAGTATACGGAGACCTAATGAAGTCCTTGCTATAGTACAGCAGGGCAGGATTCAAAGGGACCTCTTGGATCCTCCAATCCTCCTGCTGTCTGCAGCAATGTCATATAATCCTTTTCACGAAAACACTGATGTCAGTCTTAAAGTCGTTCTTTTTGTACCCAGACAGAAGCATGGTGGGGACATCAAAACCATCTTAGAATGTGATAATTCAGTCGGTTATAACCTTGTGATTTCACACTTGCATTGTTTGTTGGCATTTCATACCCACTTGCTCTGACAAAACCACCGCTCTTCAGGATCGGCAACCGCTCTTCCCGTCATTAGTCCCTGTAGGTCCAGTGCTAGAGCAGGCAGAGTTGCCAAACATGATACACGAAAAGAAGAAATGTTCATTGGATATTTAAGTCCTGTATCTGGAAAGAACAGGGATGAGCATATTTCACAGAATGCAGAAATGCAGAAATGCTTTCTGTCTCGTCAGCAGCAACGGGGGATGTCAAATAGCAAGAACCACAGCAACGTACGGTTTGCAGCAGCAGAAAGTCCGCAGCCAAGAACATTGAAAGAAGTGTCTGAGGAGCTTCCAGGAACACTGACGGTGATTTGTAAAATATATTGAAAGTCACAGGAAGCTACAAAGGACCAGAAAAGCGCTGACATTTCACTGTTGATTAAACAAAGGATGTCATGATTTCCGAGGACACCCCTGCCTCATGTTGCTGCGGACCGTGCCTGTGCAGCTGGTACAGCACACCCAGCGCCACAGCGATCCTGGGCCAGCCAGGGGCACACCAGCAGCTTCAGCCTGTGAGCCTGCACTGAAGAACGGTATCACGATGACCTGGATATTCCACATCCAATTAGCTTGAAACCAGCCCCAGACAAAATCATGGCTAAGCAGATATGGGGGACGAGTAAATCATTAATGAATAGTAGCACAGTCAATGCCGTCAATGCCCAAGCCTATTTTCTTAAGAGCAATCAATGAAACCTCTTATAAAAATGAGGTTTCATGTATATCTGATTAAGGTGAAGCTATCTTTATAGATCTTTGGAAATCAGAGATGTCTGCTTGACAGTTTCATATGTCCTTCTGATTTAAAAATAAAAGCAATAAAAGATGAGTATAGCCTGTACTACACTGGTGAGATTAAAAACTGCTTAACAGCTCTCCAAGTAATTGTCAAAGAGAAAGAGCGTGGTGAGATGTTTTAATGGGAGCCTGAAGTTCAGCCCAGAGAAGATCAAGAACTGACTTGGTTGTGGTCTATAAATACACCCAGTTCTGGCAGGAGACAGCTCTATCCTTTGGCTAAAAGCTAGGTTTGTAAAATAATGCAGCCAAGACCAAAGCTACACAAGGTCCATGTGGGAAGTAGAAAAGATTCTGCACCAGGAGAAGCCGGCCATCAGACCAGCCCAGGGGGCTCCTGCCTCTGTAGCAGGTTGCTGTTTCGGAGTGCTGGGCACAGCGGTGTGCAGGCAACCCCTGGCCCCAGGGCAGAGAGAGCAAACATTCATGATGCTGCTGGCGGGAGCAATCACCTGGCTGTTGCCTGGCCACTGTTTTCAAACAGCTGCTCGCACTTTTCAAGCAGCTGCTTGCAAACATCACAGATAGACACTTGGATTTCATTATCTGATCTGTTGCGCAGGACTCGGTTGGTCAGGTACGTGAGCATACATACACCACCAGAACACTCCTGTCTGGCTGAACCTCTCCAAAAATGTTGACTCTTGGTACATAGAAGTGTCTGCTTTTAATGCAGAATTGGTGTTGTGCTTATTCCGCAGAATGTAATCCAAAGCCTGTTGACGGCTGTGGAAACTTCTTTCATTGACGATGGGCTCTGAACACTCACAGAGCTGCTTCCCATAATCTGAAGAGTACTGGCTTAGCTGCACCATGATGGCAGCTTTTCCGAAATGCCCACAACATTGAGGCATACAGAGCTCAAAACAGAGGGCGTGCAGGAGAGACCTGCCTGCCCATCTTACACATTTCAGCAAAACAAACCAAAACATCCATCAGGAGGTACAGGGTTGAGCCTACACAGCCCTAAGCACCCTTGGAAGTGACGGAGAGCTCTTACCTCTCACCGCCTGCTCTGAGGAATCAAAGACCCCCCAAATCCCAAGGCTTAGTGAGGCAGCAGGCTGTTTTTCTGGTCGTTTTCATTTGGTCATCAGAGGCTTTGATTTTCTTTACTCTGTTCTGTTTCTCTATGAGGTGTGCAGCAGGCAGAGAAGGAGTGTTTGCAATGTGGGAGTCTAGACCTTTTCACTTGGCTTAGGACACGGCATGAATGTGCTGCAATGGCAGGAGTTTGCCTTTATCTTCAGAATTTCACTTCACTTCTTGTTCTTTATCCGCCTTTCTCTTCCAATGCTCACTGGATGCAAGGAGATGACACTGCAATAGACATTGATATGGCAGGTAGGGGATGTTACTGGCAAAGCAGCGATGATCAAAGGGTGACACACATCTCTTCACACCTGTGAAAAGACATTGTAATTATTCAGAAGCAGCACTGAAGAACCTACATCCAAACTGAGATGTAAACTGTGCGCCTTGCAGCGCGTAGGGATGCAAGCCTTGAGAAATGGCAGCAGAAGGACAAAACTTCACAAATACAAATGGGATGAGAGTAAGCAAAACCACCATCATTCACCTGTGTGATCTGGTCTGTGGCATGGAGATGGCAGTGCTAAAAACCTCCAATTTTTTCTGATGCCTGTGGGTTTGATTGCTGCTCAGGTGCATGACTATGTCCCCTTGCCATAGCTGGCTCCCCACATGCTGTGGGGCACAAAGCAGGAGTCCTGTCCTGTTAATGAATGCTAATTATTCTTAGAGGTTTTTGAAGTCCTCTAATATTTACATACATATGTGTCTAGGCGTATACTTCTGTACATGTATGCCATGTGTCAGGAGAGTGCAATAATCTACTGGATCACCCACAGAGCCTCTGCTCAGCCGCAGCTCTCTGCTCCCTGTGCCCCACTGCTTTTCTCCCCTCCACACCTGAACTGGCTGCTTCCTACTGTGATTCAGGCACAGGTTTGTGGTAATGTGTGCCCAAAGCAAGAAACACACTGGCTTAACGTCCCACGAGCGCTGACTTGGTCCTTCAGCACAACAGAGTTTTTTTTTTTTTTTAATTCGGGGGGGAGAGCATCTCTCCAGATGTTCCCCCCCGCTTATGGCAGCTGTTATTTTGACAGGCTGGCTGCTCCTTCTGCTGATCCACCACTGTACTATTCAGTGACTCCAGCTGAATTTTTGGTCTTAGGGATCAAGGGGTGCTGCGTGAAGTGTCTATTTTGTGCCTGTGGTTTGTTAGCATTTCTCTGATTTCTCCCCTTGCCACTCCTCTTTCTCTCGCTCTCCATAGGTTTGCCAGAGCCCTGGGCTATGTGTGCTCTGCAGATCTGTTTTAGTTCCCTGTCAATTATTCCCCCTTGTTTAGGGTAACGGCTTATATCACTTTTTATTGTGGCTCATGAGCCTTTCACATCAGTGCTTTCGAAACACCAAATTTATTCTGAAACACGTCTGGTTTTCAGTCTAGCTCCTCACTGTTTCCTAAATCCAGGGGGATTTTGTTGTTGGTTTTGTTTCTTCTTTTTGTTTTTCCATTTAACCCAAAGCGTGTGCCTGACTGTTGCAAGAAGAGAAAGTATCTTCGGAAAGGGAGAGCTCCATGGAGAGGGATCACAAGTGAGAAGGGTGGGAAAGGAAAGTGTTTCAAAACCTCCTTTGTGTTCCTGGAGATGGAGGGCAGATCCTAGTGTTTATATGCTGTTGTGCAAAACAGGCAACCAGACGTACAGAGCTAGGCTGAAGTGCCACTGAACAGGTGGCTTTCAGTAGCGACAAAGGAAAACTGGGCAGGAGCTGGTAACTGATAAATCCTCTGCACAGCAGCAGGTTAACAGATGCCATCTGCTCACAGCAGACAAGAGATCTTAAAAGGCGAGTCTGTGACACTGAGCAACATATCTGCTGACCTCTGTGAGATAAACAGAAACACATCGTGGAGTCAGACCAGTGCACCCCAAAGCTTCCCACTCTGCAGCGTGGGCTGGAGAGACTTTTACCACTCTGCAGGATCTCAGCAGACATCAGAGAGCTGAGAAGCCTGGCCTTGCGTGCTTTCCTACTAAGTATTCTGGCACAGCTACTCTAAAGCTGGTATTCTGGCTGTCCATTAGAGTCTTGCAGCACTCAATGACTTTGGAATGATCCTACACCCTTCTGTGCCTCACTTTGTCTTTTCTAAGAGAGAGCAATAACTGTATTCTCTTAGTACAGAAGGGCTGTTGAGAACACATTGCTTCACATCAGCTGGAGAGCCTTCAGTTGCTGCACGGAAGACATGCAGAGCATTTTGGTTTATTACTGCAGCTCTGAGGAGTAGGATCTGGGGGTGTCAGTTGGTGCAAAACTCAACATGAGCCGACAATGCGCGCTTGTAGCCCAGAAGGCCAACCACATGCAGCCTGGGCTGCATCAAGAGAAGCGTGACCAGCAGGGCAAAGGAGGGGTTTCTGCCCCTCTGCTCTGCTCTCGTGAGACCCCACCTGGAGTGCTGCATCCAGTTCTGGGGCCCCCAGCACAAGAAGGACATTGAGCTGTTGGAGGGGGTCCAGAGGAGGGCCATGAAGATGGTCAGAGGGCTGGAGCAGCTCCCCAACGAAGGCAGGCTGAGGGAGTTGGGGTTGTTCAGCCTGGAGAAGAGAAGGCTCTGAGAGGGGCTTATAGCAGCCTTCCAGGATGTGAAGGGGGCCTGCAGGAGAGCTGGGGAGGGACTCTTTAGAAGGGCGTGGAGCGACAGGACAAGGGGTAATGGCCACAAACTGGAAGAGGGGAGATTCAGGCTAGCTATTAGGAAGAAATTCTTTCCTGTGAGGGTGGTGAGACACTGGCACAGGCTGCCCAGAGAGGCTGTGGATGCCCCCTCCCTGGAGGTGTCCAAGGCCAGGCTGGACGGGGCTCTGAGCAACCTGGTCAGTGGGAGGTGTCCCTGCCCACGGCAGGAGGTTGGAACTGGGTGATCTTGAAGGTCCCTTCCAACCCAAACCACTCTGTGATTCTATGATTCTAATATAGTCATATAAAGATTGAAACACTTAACTACTTTCCACCAGAAAGAATAATACCTATGGAAGGCCTTACCCAACAGCAGCCAGAAAACAACAAGAAAAATCACAAAACAGATCTATGAAGCAACTGTATCAACATGAAGACATAGAAAAATTGAATATAGACTACTACTCAATGTAGCACAATAAAATGTAGCCCGGGTAGCCAGCTGGATAATCTGAATTGCTGGTGACTACTTGCAAGCATTCCTGAAAGGGAAGAGCGACCCTAAAGGTTATCTGTTGGGAAAGAATATGAAATAAATTTTCCTCCCAAGAAAAGAGATGACTTCCTCTTTACACAGGTAACGGAGGAGGGGGAACCAGAAGATGAAGAACTCTATATCAATAGCTAACAAACAGCTAGGGGAATTAATAAAGCAGTTGTTGTGTAAGCAGCTACAGCAAAATAAGGTGATAAACCGCAGGCAACTGGGGCTTATAATACATCAGGCAAACTAACTTAATTATATTCTTTGACAGGGTAACAAGCCTAGTGGACAAAAAATACCCCACAGCAGCTTTTTGTACAGTTCCCCGAGATGTTCTTATATGTTGATTACTGAAGTCTGAACGGTACTTCTCCAATTCCAGCTCTACCAGTGCGTGCCAAATGCAGGGAAATAAATGTGTGACGCCATGCAGAGTTTTACAGCCAACACACAGTAATTTTAAACTATACAACAGTTTTAAGGATATTTTCTCAATGTAGAAATTGAAAAGCCACAGAATGAAAAGTGGATTACATCGTATACCCTTTCATAAGAAGGATTTGAATCTTAAACTTCAATATTCCAGAGGGGCTCAAGCACCCAGCTATGCAGATGCTTTGTTATTAGGGCAGCCAGTGGAGCTGATGCACACAGTCTGGGTTTATTTTGCCATCAGATGGCAGCCAGCAGCTTGTTGGAGGCAGAAAACTTCACGTGTGAACAGCTGCCCTCATCCAAACTCATCAAGAAACCTGTTGTCCAAAGGCGCATGCGCCTCTCCTCCTTGCTGCCCATGACGCCACTTGCCTGCCTGATGTCTCGCGCTGGGAGCGGAATTGTTCAGACACCTTTACTTGTTTTGAGGTCACACAAGAATTAATTCTGGTCCATTTCTCCTGAGAATGTGTGGAGAAAGTGTTTGGACTCTATCTCCTACTGGGTTCTGATCTCGGTTGTGTTCTCTGTGACTCTGCAGTGAATGAGTCCTCTCTTACCTCTAGGGTGAGTGACAAGGAAAGAAGCCAAACACTCAGATATTAGAGGTGGAGGATAAAGCAAGGAGGTCCCCTGCCATGGCCAGCCAATGCCTCTCAGGTGGACAAGAGACAGTAGAGAGTGATGCAAAGGATACAGGATGGAGGGATACAGCCTGCAGGATACAAAGATGGATGAGCATGCATGACTCAGGAGGATGACAATACATAAAGTACAAGCTAGAGGAATCAGATGAAGTCAATAAACTGACATTCAACCCAATAAAAATACAGGTAGGGATGAATAAACATGAGTACAGAGAAACGGAAAGATCACAGAAAAAAGCCCCAGGGTTAATGAGAACACAGCCACAGAGGAATTGCTAGATGTGGTTGACACAAACACATAAAATGCTATGTTAAATGGATATTGGGATTAATAGGTGTCATGACTTTAAGCAAGTAGTGTAGTTCAAGAGCATCGAAGCATGTTTTGGTCAGCATAATTCAAAAAATACCCATGCCAAATGGATGGAAATGAGACGAGAGAATGCAAGAATCAGCAAATCTCGGCCCATTTTGTTTGCTAAACGACTCCAGAATCAAAACCAAACCACTCTTAATGCTGACATGAGTAAGTCTCCTAACTACGCAGAGTGGAGGAATAGGACTTTGGTTCCCTCCTTGAGGGTAAATGGGATCAGCATGAATTACAGCTTCACACGTAGTGTTCTCTTGCTTTATTTTAAGGAACAGAAAAACTCGTAACTAACAATGGGTGTGATGACCGTGCCCAAAAAAAAGGCAAACGGACTGCATACGACAGGCTCCAGAGAGGGCACGCCCCAGACTTGAGATAACCTTCCAGACTGGAGACAGGGATGCAAAATTAGTACGAAAGGGGAGAGAACTCTGCCTAAACACCTCTAATCCCACACTTTCCCTGGGATGATCTCTGCAGCTCCTGAGGATGGTAGGGGGACTTCGCAGGACAGACCAAGCCAGACCATTTGCAGAAGAGCACAGATGCCACGTGTGATACCTGACTGAACCAGCCGCAGCGACGCCAGCTCAGTGTTTTAGACAGGAGGTGCCAAACCAAAAGGAGAGCAGACCAACAGACCAAACCTGGAGTGACCAGCCACACCAGAATGCACAGATTCATCTGAATTGGAGAAGACAGATAAAAGTCTAGGTGGCCTTGACACCCAGAAGCAAATGATAACTTGACCCTGGCTAACTCTTGGCAGCTCATTCTTTCACTGAGGGCAGCGACTGGAGGACTGCCCGGTTACCTACACTGCTGAAGGCCACCCACCATAAGCGAGGTCCCCTGATCTTCAAGCCAGGCCATGGAGAGGAGCAGCCCCCCCGTTTGGGGACAGCCCCCTCTGCAGAAGGGCTGCCTGCTCTCTGCCTCATGATCACGCTGGGCATCCTCCGAACACGCCACGTGGCTCCTGCAGCCCTGGGACACAAGCCTTTCTGGGGGTTTTCTTCCTTCCTTCCCCAGTTCAATTTGCCTTAGAATGGAAGACCCGTGCTGCAGGCCCATCTGTTTGTACGCAGGTACGTGCCATGGCAGCAGCATAAAAGCTGGAAGGGGTATCTCCTTCCTCAGCCCCAGCTCTGCTGGCCTAGATAGTGACTCACCTCACATGCTTCAGATGAACTTCTTGCCAGGCGAGGAAGCGGGTTACAGGTCCCACAGCTGTGTAGGAGATGAGAGGTTGTTACGCTCGCAAGACAGGTCTTAATTACTAAGTGCAAATTGTTACCTGGTGTTAAAGCACTGGGAGAAGATAAATGAAAGCAGAGGAAACATTTCAGCACTGAAAAGGGCCAACAACACCCAGACACAAGGAGATATCCATTAATTACCTGCTTTCATCCCCTTTGGGCTCAAAAGACAGCAGCAATAAAATTACTTTTGTTTGAGTCTGTGTTCTTTTTTTGTGTTCTTTTTTGACTGAGGTATGTGTTTTCTATTTATACCTTCATGTTTGTCAATGCATTTCTTTTCAGTGTAGGAATTAATTGCCTACAATTTACCTAGAGCATGTAATTCCCCTCATGTGTCAATCACTCCTGTTTAACAGTGTCTTAAAGACAGCAGCAGAAATAAGGACTGCTAAGAACGCTGCAACCCTTCCAGCATTACTGAGCCATTCAGGATTACAGCTGTAAAACGCCAGCACAAGCAGGTACGTGATGTTCAGCATCTGAATTCTACCTGAAACAGCAGTGTTTGTTGCTGAACTGAATTCCAGAGAAAATCTCCTAAGAATCAGCTTTGTCTGTTATTTCATCCAATGCTTTCTGTTGCAAAATCTGCTTAAGGAAAGCACAAAGAGTTTGCATTTATCCAGGGAGTGAGGAATTGAACCGAAAAAAAAAAAAAAAAAAGGAGATATGGAGGAGTGAGCGAGGAACACAATTTATAAAGCACTAGAAGCTAGCAGGCTTTGGGTTTATGGCATCCTGGTGGATGGCTAGCAATACTACCAGCAATTTCCCATCCAGCTGGGACAGATTTTTTGTTAATACACATTGTGATTTTAATAGTACATGTGTAGGTGGCAGAGAACTGGATTTTTTCAGACTTTTTAATCAAGGTGAGAGGAGGCAGGCACAGTACGTGAGAGGAACACGCGGTGTCAAAATACTCTCATCTGTCATCCCCTGGGTCACACTGGCAGATCCTTCCCACCTCCCACCTACTGACTGGTCTTAAAGCTGAGAAGAGCACCCAGCACTGAGGGCTTGGGTTTTTTCATGCACATATTTGTTGTAAAAACCAGGCTAAAGATAAGTACCACTGACTACACCTCTTCACCTTAGAGGTTAAAGGTGGTTGCTCATACTTCGTATCCTCAAAGATGCTTACGTTCATACCTCCACGTGAACTGTGCCCATAGAAAGGAATCTAAGCAGTGTTGCTCAGTACAAGATGAAGAGGAATATGCAAAAATGCAAAATCCAGCAAAGAAAAGGTAATGAGTAGTTTGTTCATACATGGAAATGTGATAGAGAACTGGAGCCTTGCACTGCAGTCCTGGGGTTTAAAGCACAGCCTGCTTCATCTTCACAACCTTTATCTTTCATCTTTGTGCCAAGGACCAGGAGACTGGCTGCAGAAGTGCTGCTCTTTGTTGCTTTTTGTCCTGTCAAAAGGGGTTGTCTCCCCAGGTATTTGCTCCTGCTACATTTCTTGCATCTGCTCTGAGCTTGTAACAAGACCCGCTTCTGCTTTGGTTTTCGATTTCCGTCTGGAAAGGGCAGCTTTAGGGTAACCCCTTCCACCTGTTTTTCGTTTATAATCTCAGCAGGTGGGCTATGGATTATTTCTCCAGTTTACCAAAACAACTTTGAATGCTACCTTTTTTTCCAGAGTGCTTGCAACCTTTTTCACTTTCGCAAGATGCAGAAATACGCTTTTATTCCATTATCTAAATCATTAATTAAACTCTTAAAATATTAAATAGAATCAAAAAGCTAGGCTGGATTCCTGAAATGACCTTTCAGTCTAAGAACAAACCATTAATAATCACTCTGAGACTGCTCTTCCACCTAAAGCCTTACTGAAACCAGTGTATGTCACACCTGTTGTTTCCCCCTTATCCCTTAAGCTAGACAAGCTGCCAAGAAATGAAATTAGCTTGGTTTGGCAGAGCTTACTCTTTTCTTATCCATATTAACAATGACATAGCGAGTCCAGGTATGTATAACAAAACATTGTGAATATAACAAAACGCTCATAATAAGAAGCTCTGAAAATCAAATCAGATTAAGGTGTTCTCTGTTATTTATTTATTTATTTATTTATTTTCTCACTGACAAATAGCAGCGGCAGGTGGAAGCCACAACCTTCTCAACACTTTCTGTGTTTCAGGTACAGCACACTGCTTCCTTGCAGCCCATGCAATGACTTCTCAGTGCAGCAGGGTAGACGATTTATAGCCCAGGAGTACTCTCAGCAATATAGATGCATTTTACAGCTACTTCCAGCTATTACCCTATTACCATACTAGTGTCTTTCTACATACCAGCCAGAGCAGCTTGCATAACACAAGGAGAAAGTGAGGCCCAAGTAAGATGTTAATAAATCTGTGATGCAGCTAGAAAAATAAGCGCAGGAGCACCTTGCCACATGAATTCTGCATGTGAGCTGTGCCAGGCAAGAAACGAGACTCAGTATGCTTTTCTACTTTATGTTGCCAAAACTCATTGAAAATTAACACAAGTAATATTTTTGTCTCTGCATATGACAGCAAGGGGTTTTAGATGTGGTGGTTTGTATTCAAAGCGATTTTAGTGTAGGATCAGAAAGACTGTGGTAAAGGGCCTGACCTACCTCCCAGTAGTTTATGTGCAGTTGTTCCTAGAAGTTGGAAAAACTTCAGAAGCAAGTTGAGGTCGGTTTAATTTAGCTGCCTTTCCTGAGGTAAAAGAGCATCTGAATTAAATATAACGACCCGCCTCTTCCACAAGCAGTTTTGAGAGGCAGGATTCTCCCAGAGCTCAGCAGTCTTAGGGGATTTCCTTGCTGGATGAGTCTGGTGTGGAGGCTGTGCGAGCAAATGCCTTAGAGGAAGGTAGATCAGCATCACTGCTTAAGAAGATTAATTTTTTAAAAGCTGCTTATGGGAGAGGTGATCTTTTGTGTGTGAAGCAAAGGCAATTAATTGAAATGGGTCAATTACCCTGTCAAATATAACATGTATTCAGAGTCCAGGTTTTTATGTATTCACACATGAAACTGCAAAATAAAGGTAGGAGGAAGACCTACGTGACTCATACGGGGCAGAGAGAAGCAGCAGATACACCCTGCAGCCTCTGCCAGCCCCATGCCCATGAACACGTAAATTCTGACGTGTTGGGTGCTGTCACGGGTGGACGTCAGAGCAGCAGCCTGCATCTGTGGGGTCCTTTAGCATAACAGACTTGGAACAAACTACAGAGACAGAAAAATGTGCAACCCAGCACTGAAGCACAACCGTCTCTTGAGTGGAAGAGTCAAACTCCAGCTATGTGAGCAAAGAGGGAATGGTGAGGAACTCGGCGCTTTTGGTCTTCCAAATAAGCATGGTGGCATGGATAGCATCAGAATAGAAAACCTTTAAAATGTGAGGTTTTTGAGGGATGCAACACAGACTGAATTTTAGCACAAGTCCCTGGCAAGAAGAGACAAACCTACCTAGACAGAACTGGTTTTGGTGAGCCTAGACTAAACGCAGTGATTGGAATAATAAGTCAGGCATGTGATATATTTTAAAGAACAGACTGACGAGAACAAGGAACCTTCTTTGTTCTGTCAGTCACTCGAAATGCATTTCCTTCCAAATGTGTCTAGAATCTGCACGAGCATCAATGTATGTAAATTCAAAGATGAAAGCAATAATTCTTACTGGTAGGAAAGCATAACGTATTGCCAGTATGAATGCCAATCATCCTCCATAGGCAATGATGAACGGGAAGTGTACGTGCACCTGATCAAAACGAACATTTCAGAAAGCACGCAATCCATAAAATGTCTGGGGCTCTGTATGCTCCAAATGAGTGAGAACTTTGGGTTTACAATTTGTCTACAAGCACACAGCAGATGCAGAGAAGGGCTGGGATGCTGTATTCACGTTAACCAAGAATGGAAAGTTTAAACACTGCTTCCCCTGACCCCAACTTCAATTCTTCCAGAAATGCTGGGCTTATAAGGAAAAAAACAGAATCTATGCTGCCTGGAAGACAAGTGTAGGAAGCCTGGACTGCTGCAGTTCAGGGAAAAGTATGCAAGCACAAATAAGGGATAAATTCCTACTTGTGTCTGTTGTACCTATTCACATCTGGACCTGCCAGCCAGTGAAATAAACGACCAAAATATGTGGCAAATGACTGAAAAGCAGTATATGTAGGTTTGGGTGCGTGCTGTTTAATAACTGCCTGATTTTTAAAGTGTTACCCTTTAGACTAGGATTGATAGTTTGATTTGCTTTAGAGAAATGAGAAAATAATTCTCAAAAACATAGAAAACTGAATTACACCAGAAAGAAACTATCAAAACGCTCCGTGTGATTTATCAACACTGTTGGAACACTTGGAGCCAAAAAATGAAATGCGTTTTTCCCTGTGGGCAGAGATGAGCATAACAGGACATACATCAATGGGCTCGGCAGCTATTTGCAACAGAGGGAAAGAATTTTGAACTCTTCTCTGGGGTTCAGGCAACGAAGCATAGCTTTATGATGCAGACGGGTAAGTAAGCACATAGGTTGGGTGGATCCCACCTAGAACTCAAATTTGCAATGTGGGAGCATGGTCCCTACCAGGTATTTCAGAAAATTCCTCCTGCAGCTTTCTGGGAAACTCATTTGGTACCACGCCAATCTTGCGATGTGGCATAGCTGAGTCTACTTCTCCACTAACAAAGCCATCCAGTTGGCCAAGGTTAGGACAGACTCACTAGTAGTCTGGCCAGCATGAGGCTCTTCCTCACACCCAGAGTTCTTTAAAAGGCAGAAGTGAGATCAGAGTCGAACAGCCCTGTTGCTGGCAAATCTGCCAAAAAGGACAGGAGGAGAGGTCAGTAACAGGTACGTGGGGCTAGCTGGAGTCAATGGGAAGACTGAATGACTATGTCAGGTTTAGAAAACAGTTCTGGTACAAACAAACTGCAAGCATTCCGAACAAAACACATTTTGCTGTTTCTCAAGCAAACAGCTTCAAGTCTGGGCCGAAGAGTTAAGGTCAGCTCTGCCCTGAGGTGGATTGTGGACAGGACCACAATTCTCATTTCCTTCTGCTCTTGAAGAAAGAGCCATTAGTGGATTACACACAGCACGGGAATTGCAGAGGCACAGGCTTCATGCTCATGGTGTTGCAGATCAGCACTGAGCTAACTTCTCAGCTAGAAAAACACCCTACAGATATCCACTGCCTGAAGAATGGGAACAGGACAGCAAGGATTCAAAGCCCCTGAGACAACTCAATCCACTCCAATCCAGGCACTACACAGCAAATTCCTATTGGATACATCACGTTGGCATAAAGCAAATCCCTCACTGAGAGACAGAACAAGGGCTGAGGGATAATACAGCTGTCATTCCTGGTATGAAGAAATGTTTTTTTAACTTCTAGGCCTGATCGTATTTCCACTGCTAACGTTTCTGCCAGACTTCCTTTCAATGAAGCATCGAGACTAGGATGGAACATTTTGCAGGATACTTGCAGAGGAGACAGAACAGTTCCATTTTCCTCCAATTTATTCTTAAATAAATGGGGGAAAAAGTGTGATGGAGGGAGGAGGGGAAAGGAAGGCATAAGAGTCACGGCAGTGACTGAATTCCCCCGTGGGCAGAGCTAATCTCTCGTCATCTGGTGAGGTGGTTTGCCGTCCCTCTGTGACAAAGGACCGAGGCATGGCTGCGGTCAGGATGTGGCCCTCGTGTTTGGGGATGCCGCTGCAGAGCGTTAGCTAGCTTTTCTTCACAGGCTTGATAAAAGGGTTGGAAGCCAGACTGCAGGTAGCATGTCTTCCCTGGAGTCTTCTGATGAGGCTGTTTATTATGAAGTATTGCTTACTCTAGAAGAGACAAGCATATTGGTCTTGTGGGTCAATAGTAATGTACTTACAGATTATCTCAGTTGTTGAAAATGAAAGATGCAGACATAAAACTGAATGCCCTTAATGACAGTAGGATTGAAATACCGGGACGCGGCTCCATTTCCCTTTTGTCTTCTTTTCTCTCTCTGCCGTCATCTTTCCAGCTCTTTCTCATGCAAACACTACAGTGAATTTAAGACTATTTACATACACTGCCAGTTACCCACTTTTTGATGAAGGTTAGATCGAGTCTCGACTTTTCTATGAAGATATTTTTTTCTGCACAGAGACCATGGATGTGATATCTGACGTTTTGTGAACTGACATGTTATATTTTTAGTTCCTATGATTCATCAAACTAGTTTGAGTGAAAGGACCTTTTCACCCTATAATTTAAACTGAAGGATTTTGAAGGGCACCTGAACTTTTCCCCAGCTGAAAAGAAGCCTCTTTACTGTGAGATCGGAAGGAACCCCATCAAAAGCAAACTGTGCTGATGGCTTTTCTATAGAACGAGTATAGACTCATTAAATGCATATATTTTTTATTAACTGACTCCTTACACTCTTACTTTACAGTACCCTGTAAATGCAGCATGAATTCAAAGCCTGTTTCAAACTTGCAAGACTGTGTGGGTTTGAAAGCAAGCAAGACAAGTAGCCCAGTCCTAACTGAGACCTTTGTTAGCACAGGACCTGGTAAAACGAACTAACAGTTTGGAATACGTTAGCTGTCACTTCAAATGTCACTGGTAATTTGCAAAAAAAACTGGAGCAATAATGGAAAAAGGCATAAAACGTCAAACTCGTAGCAAAGCTGACAACAAAAAGAATATTCAGTGCGAATTACAGTCTTCCTGATTTCTGATTTGCTAAATCTCTTACTGATTCTGCTTCAATAAAGGATCTTTTACTCTCGAGGGACTTAAATGCAGCAGATTATCTAACACACTCAATTAATGCTTTAAGTTCCTTGTCTGAAAGCTTATCCTTGATGACTTGGAAATCTGTGATCTCTTGCTAATGTGTTTCGGGAGAGTGATCGGTCAGTTTGGTTTGGCTACAAATTACCTGGCTTGGTATGCGTCTGGCCATCTGGTCAAGGGCCACTAGCCCTTCTTTCTACTGAGGACTATCACATTTTTGTAGCTTTTCCTGTTTTTTTTTTTTTGTTGTTGTTGTTTTGAAAGCTATTCTGAAAGCTTAATAACAACTGACTGTGAACAGGCATCAGTTCCTGCTGTTTTGCAGCTACTATGGAAGATGAAAATGGAAAAAGCATCAATGAAAATATTTTGCAAAAAATTCAGAAAAGGTACATACTGATCAAAAGACAGACATATGTTTGGTGGAAGTTAAACTCTTAGGGCAGGAAGATAACAACTTTGCTTTCTGACGATCTGTGCCAGTTACTAAAAATATTTTAATGAACCATTGCACCTTTAGATACATCAGATGCCCTACAGCTTCAGCTCCCATTAGGTACACAGGCTGGATTGCAAACCTGGGCCATTAGATGTCCAAACAGCCAGGCTCACAGCAGGGCCTGGAAAAGACAGACAGTTTTGGCTAGTCATTACTGAGGAGGCAAGAGGGGAAAGATGTAGCTAAGCTGTGTGACACCTTCTGATCTATACAGTGAGGCGTTAACAAAAGGGCTTAAGAAGAAGGGCTAGAAAACAGCACGGTACACACGGCAAGCTGGCTGCAAGGGGAAGACCAAAAAGTTAGTCTGAGAACTAGAGCAAAGGCTGATCATAAATTAGAAGCTAAACTAGGAGGACAGAATGGGAGAAGCAGTCCCCTAGTGGTTTCCTGCCTACTAGCTGGCTTCTGTTACAGCCTGTTAGGAACACAATCTGTGAGGAAAGGACCCTTGCTTCCAGAGCAACCAAACAGACGTAGATCCCACTTTTCTGTCTTTGGACAACCCTCCGCAAGAAATACATTGCTCTACTGCAATAGGCCAGTATGTAACAACTACTCAAAATTGTATGCCTGCTGCCTGGACAGCTTTGATAGTTCTTCATTGAGATGTGCAGCCCTCCCATTTATGTGGAATATAACTCAACAGGCCACCACCATGATGAAGTGCATTCTATGCCTGAGCTGAACAGCGTTTAACCAAAGGGAGACCATCCCCTCCTTTCTGCCGAGGCCCTTAGCTCTGCTTCTGTTTGCTCAACCATGCGCAGAGCTAATCCAGCTCTGAAAACTGTTGACTAAGAAATGAATATACTGCTGGAGAGGCAAAACACCCTAAGGGTTCAAGTGGATGCAGGACCTTCCCTTTCAACAGCAATGAGAATGGATTAGCTCAAGCTGCAACACGTTAACTCTGTCCACAGACTAATCTACACCAGCGCTTGGCCCACTGCACCAAATGTTCTCACTAAATGAGATCCTCAGTTCTGTACCGACATATCGCACCTTCTCACAGCTGGTCTCTGAAGTGAAGAAGAGATCTAATTTTTATGGCAAATATTTATATCCTGTACTTCTGGGGGGGGGGGGGGGAGAAAGTNNGTGCTGAGGTAGGGGAATATAATGTATTAATATTACATGAGGATGATGCATGAGGATGATGAACTATTTTTCTACCCACTGACATCTATGGAGAATGAAAAACGGTACTATTGTTCTTCACCTAGCAATCTCCATAGCGCTTGGGAATCCGAAGCGCCTAAAATAGTAGGGGACTTCTAATGCTAGTTTTTAATAACTTTCCATACAGCTACAAATTTAAATGGCCAACAGAAGTTTGGTGTTATCCCAAGAAACAGAAAACACTGAATGACCCAGGAAACAATAGATGTGAGCAGAGCATCTTCAGTAATCCCAGACAAAACAATGACGTTATGCCAACAAAAAGAGTGGTGCTATGTGTGATTCAATCAACAGGAGTTAAAGGGTGGGAATATAATGAAAGCAAGTCCACATGGCTTTATGGAAACAAATCTTGACAAGCAGGCCTGACTTTACTTTCTGATGAGATTACAAGTTTGTTTGATCAAGGTAACCACATAGATGTGATATACTTGGACTTTCCTAATAAATTCGATTTAGTACTGCTTGACATTTTGATTAAAACATTAGCCTTAATAAAACACATTAAATAGATTAGGATCTGGCTAATTGATAGAGTTCAGCAAGCTGTTCTAACCAGATACTCGGTGCTGACTGGGGATATTTTTAGTGGGATTCTGCAGACAGGAACACTGTGCTCGCTGCCATTTGTTGCTCTCCTCTAGTGTCTGGAATTACACAGAAACATGGGTGATGCTGGCAACTGTCCCAAAGTCTAAAGAGGAGTGGGCAGTTATGGCAAGTCATGCTTCTGCCTGCATTAGCATAACTGGGTTTCTGGCGTTTGACTATGCCCTTTCTCTTCACTGTGCACAAGCACAGAGGTTCTCTTGTAGGGGATAGCTGCAAGGTTGTGGTCTAGTCAGCTGCTGGTGGGAAAACAATGGTAGGTAGCTCTGAAAGGTCACAGATTTTAACTACTAGTTCATGTATTATCATAAGGAGCTGTAGGAATCAATAGAAAGTACAAACTGTGAAACCAGGATCCTCCTACAAATGGTCTTTCAAAGGCAAGGAGCCTTCCTGCACACCTCTGCACCGTGTCTTTAGTTAAACTACCAACGGTATAAAACAGAGATTAAATATTGATTGTAGCTNAGGATTGCCGTAAGAGTAAGGGCATAGGCCTCTGGAAAACCTGTCCTTGTCAGGCTATTTAATTACTCATGCAAGCTTATCTCCATATGCTTGATTTTGGAAAAGGTGGGTTAAAAATACCGCAAAGAGAACTCTGACCAACACATTAAAGGTCAGTCTTTCCAAACCATACACAATCTCTACAACTATCACATTGTGGTCAGCTGATCTAAGTACATCATCCCTGATTCTCCATTTTCTTTGTCAGCTCTTGAATCAGACTGAGATCAGAAAACGCTGAATTAATGTTAATCTCCTTTGCTAGGTGTGATTCTGGCCAATCTTATTAATGGTGCTGCATGTAGTCACAGGCTTACCTAAGCGTAAATAAATCAAAATTAGAGTTCATGCTGATTTTAATAGCAAAGTTGCTCTCTTCCCCAGCAAAATCTTGCTAGCAAACTGTCACCCTTTTAACACACAGTGCCTCTTGGACCTAGCAGAACAAGACGACTGATAGAAGAAATGATCCAGAAGAAAACACTGAAGAACAGACTCTCTACCTGTACCATCTAAAACACAGACTCATATAGCTACATCCCACAATGCATTAGGTGTCTTATTTCATCTGTTATATGTCTATTTAACATCTAAAAGCTTTCCACATTTTCATCATTTTACAAACCTATTACTAATACCCTTGGTGTGAAAACTCAGAAGTGTCCTACTAAACATCCTCACTAGCATCTCAATACAGTGCAGAACAGCAACAGCAAGCATCACTAAAGCACTGCTTTTTTAGTCAGCTAGAGAACAAGCAAATCCTGCCTTGCCCCTTGCCTTGCCCCACCTCACCTTGCCCCACCTCGCCTTCTGTGCATATCATCACAATTTACTGAGTTTCCCTACATCCAGTGCTGCCCTGTCCCCCTTTGCACCAGGACTCCTAAAGGTTCTGTTACGGAAGGGCGGTATTCTTCCTACAGGTTTGTTTTTTTCTAACTGCACACTGGCAGTGCAAGGTTCCTAAGCCTTTTGGACGCTCTGAGGTAATATCTAATCATCAATACCCAGACCTTCATACTGATGTTGGTATTACAAACCTATATCTATCCTATTCCAGTTCCAAAGACATTTTAACATTCTTCTAATTTTGGTCCTCACTCCTCTTAAAACTAAAACTCTTATCTGCTTTTCTCGCTTCAGCACCCCCAACTTCCACTTTATTCTTTTTTTTTTTTTTTCTAAGTCTGCCTGTGACATTTTCTTCATCCTAGTTATTTCACTTTTAACCTTATCTTTCCCTTTTGTATTTACAATTCATGTTATCTTTCTTTTGGCTTTTGCTAGGTTGTTTTCTTTCCTCACATGCATTGCCTAGGGTGAACACAATCAGTAGCTTCAATTGACTCCTTACTTTTCCTTATTCTCCAAAACCCTGCACTGACACCTTTACAGATTTCCTTACTTGGTGCCACCCTCTTTTTCATTCTATCCCTTAGCCACAGTCCACACTTATCTTGTTTCCCATACCAACTTCTGTTCCTTTGTCTGGCTATAGAAACCCTTCCAGATTCATCAGCAACGTATCCCTTATTTTTCATTAGGCCACAAGTCACTCTTTATTCTTTTGAAGTTCACTGGAATCTTTTTATCGTTCAGATGAGGAGTACTAAAACCATAGAATCATATGAAATCATAAATCAGCATCTTTTGGAACGCAGAGTGACGAGTTGAAAAATGAATGCGTAGAGCTGCGAACGAAGCTGAAATAAATACAAATTACCTTGTCTCACAGAACTGAAGGATTTACCAGCAAAAAGGATTAGGCATGATAATGAGTACTGAAACTGCACAAGAACGCCTGAAGACACCACACCACGATGCGCCCAGCGTGAATCACTCCCATGGTTTTACTGCACAAGGAGGGACCCTATATATTTAGTACCGCACCGAAAAGTTTGTTCTTTACGCTATTTTAGTCAGCTCTAGGCCCTGGAGATCACTTTCCCCCCACCCCAAAAAAAAAAAAAAAAAAAAAAAAAAAAAAAAAGATTTTATACGGAGAGCTGAGAGACCACCCCCAGCGCTCTTCAACACTGGGACTGCGGTGCCCCCCGCCGCCCTGACCGAGCCGTCCCTCCCTCAGGGCTTTCCCCCGGGCTCACGGCCGAGGTGCGCACCCGCACGACGCCCACCGCCCCGCTCCCAAAGCGCCCACCACAGCAGCGCCAACCGCCGCCGCATTGGGGCGGGACGTCGCGGAGGGAAAGCGCCTTTCCCGTTGGTGAGAGCTCACGCTCATCTTGGCAGCGCACCCAATCAGATGCGGCGGAGTGCGGCCTCGCCATCCCGCCCCCGCCTCTTAGCGTTTCCTCCGGCCCGGCGAGACGCTCCGCCTATTGGTCCGTTCACC
>VXAV01005731.1:24034-45526 GCA_013399715.1 Alectura lathami | reverse complement strand
GGCGGGGAGCGGCTGCGCACCCTCCCGCGGGGAGAGGAGGGGCAAGGGCGGCCGCTGGCACTGGCTGGGATAGGCAGGCAGGCAGCCCGAGCTGCGGGAGGAGAGCGGAGGCAGGGAGAGGGAGCCGCTCCGCCCAGCCCCCGGAGGCGAAAATTCTCCCTGGAGGGGTTTCGAGGAGAAGGGGGAATCGGATGCAGTCGGGTTTTTGTGGCGCGGTCGAAATAACCAGGCACCGGAGGCACAAGGAAGAGAGGGATGGACCCTACTCGGTCAGATGCGGGCTTGAATTCTCTGTTTACTTCTCGTCTTTAACCCACTGCTAAATGTGGATTTTGTGAGCGGGTCGCATGGCGGTATTTCCATCGCTCCTTGTCTGAACGTAAATCTTAGTTCTGCTGCCTGTGGATTTTTTTCTTTATTATTATTTTCCGAAGGGACCTGTGCAGGTAGCTCTTCCGCCTGACAAAATGAAGCCTTTGTATTTTTCGATCAATCACACCTAACACCGACAGTCGATTGGGTGCTAAAGTGCTGCCTCACTCAGAGGACCGTCACAGACTTTTCGCTACATGTAGCTGAATGTGTTGCGGCACATCCTTCCTCCCCCCACACATCTTCCTCCTCGAGGCTCTTCCGAAATGAAGAAATTTAATTTTCGCAAAGTTTTGGACGGTCTGACCGCCTCTTCCCCCGGCGGCGGCGGTGGCGGCGGCGGCGGTGGCAGCGGGGCTGGCGGTGGCTCCGGGCACCCCGGAGGGACTGCGGGAGCCGCGGGGACTCCTCGGGAGGAGATCCAGGAGACGCTCACTTCGGAGTATTTTCAGATGTGTAAGGTAAGGGCTGCAGTTTCCTTGCCGTGGCAAGAGGAAAAGCTCCGCTGTGGTGGGAGTGTGTGTGTGTGGGGGGGGGGAGATGTGATGCCGGTAAGCTTTTTTCGCTTGAGAACTGCAGTGGTTGTATAAGGACTTTGGAATGAAAGACAGGGATCTCGTTGGTTGGGTTGTTGTTGTTGTTGTTTTTTCCCTACTGCTGCAGAGTTGGGGTAGCCAGTAAATTCATAGAAGTCTTGATGATTCCAGCATTCGGGGGCAAATCCAGAGTTCGCACTTGGGCTCCAAACTAGTAGCAAGATCGTGGACAGAGAGCAAATCAGTTGGTGCTGTACAAATAACGTTTACAAGTCATTAGAAATTCAAAATTGCATATCTGTACCACCCTTACCATCATCTCCTTTTTTTTTTTTTTTTTTTTTTTTTTTTTAGTAAAAGGCTCAAGCTAGAAATAAAAGACAGTGCAGTTGTTGCTGAACATCGCATTTTAATTATTTGTTAGGGGCTGGATGTAGATTTAGACTTTTTTTTTTTTTTAGCATCAGTACTGAAGATTGTGATTTTTTTTTTTTTTGACAGTAAGCTTAGTGAAACAGCATAAATACTGAAAGTTTCCAGTTGTTTGGCATTGATTCGGTCCTTCAGTGGGAATTTTCTTGAGTAGCAAGCACAAGATATCCCTGTGGTTTATATGTTTTATGTCTGTTACCTGCAATGAAGCTCAGAGTGCTGTTCTTAAGTGCACAAGTAAAACTAGTACAAACTACTTGATATGTCTGACCAACCCTGGAGTACTAAATAATACTTAGGTGATGAACATTAAAAAAGGAAAGGAGAGATTGTGTTCTTGTCCTCTCCTCCTGTGCTGTTATCGTTAACTTTATGACATTAATTCTGTTGACTTTACCAGAAGTTTTGTTCCCGTATCTGTTTTGTTTAGGACCTTCAAAAACAGATTTTTTAACTAGTGTAATTTAAGTTGTTACAGGTAAATGAGCTTCAGCTATCAAGCATGCTTTTGTTAGTCAGATACCAAATGATTTGAAATTTAGGTTATAACCAATTGCAGCACATTCTCTGTTCTTCCTGTATTTGGGGAAGAAGGATGGAATATAAACACGCAAGAGAAGCCTGTAGGGCAGCTTGTGTGCAGATCTGTCCTAGTGAAACACACGGCTTTCATAACCGCAGATGTCATGACTTCATGTCGTTCTATTCTCAGACACAGCTAGTGTCAAAACTCTCAGAGTTCTGGTGAAGAAGAATGAGCACTTAAAAGAGTCAGAGATCTTCAGAATATGTTCTGTATGATTCTGATTTTTTTAGGTTTTCGTTCTTTGCCACCCTCAAAGCAGGTTCATGCCTTTTGAGTCAAATTAAGCAGTTTAACAGTGCCAGTTCATTACAACCTTATGTTTACACCTGGGCTGAATTTGACTCCTTTTGCTCCTGTACACAGCATTTTGTGAAATTCCAGATATTCAGAACAGTGATTTACCATTTTTGTCCCTTGAGTAAAAAGATGATGCAAACAACCAAGGTACATGAATGTATCTGTAGAAGGTCTGTTATTCTGAGAATTCTGAGTAAGGCTAAAACTCAACACTGTTCTTCCTTTGATAATGCAAGGATCTGTATTTTTTATGATGTATTTCCATGTTGTGTGGCATATTTACAAAACTAGACAGCACACGTTTCATAGACAAAAGCAATTCTCTACTTTATCTCTGTATTTGCCATCTTTGGTTTGGTATTTCTTGAAGGCAGTTACGCTGGGTTCTGACAGATCTGCCTGGAAACGTAGGTGTATAGGGACAGAGCATTTGTAGAGGATTTCAGTGGGCAATATTTGCCTCTCTCAGTTAGAAGATTTAGCTGTCAGGCTGAAATGTTCTCAGCAAGTAAATATTTGTATAGGAGGGCTTTTGGTTGCAGCAGCACTTGCTAGTGAATGCAGGGTACTGCAGAAGCCCACCACTCCATGATATACAAAACACCGGCCTCCCTTCCGCAAGGTACAAAGGTATACTAACAGCAAACTTCCCCAAATATTCAGCAATGATGCGCCCATGAAACACTGCCATGTGCCTTCCACAGGCCCTACTTAATGCGCTCTGTCACTGCCTAGTAGCAGCACAAGCACGTCTGAGTGAACCAGCAGACACTCGCAGGCCCCAGTCCTGTGTTATGTACCGTGCAAGTGGACCACAGGCAGTGGGAACCTGCAGGCGCAGATTTTATCCTGCATGCTACAGGGTGCAGGGTCTGTGCCATGATTTGTGCCTCAGTCAATCTGAATTAAATTAAAAACGCAGCAAGACATGCATGTAATCCAAGCTCTGCCTTCCCCAAGCTTTTGTGGCATGGAACTTCTTATTTTTCAGTTGTGTGTTTTCCTGTTAAGTTACATAAGTATTGCAGGCTGCAATTTAAGCATCCACGATCTGTGATCCTGCTGCACACAGAACTGAGTAAAGCTAACGGCAGTTCTGATCTCTTACGATCTGCAGGGTCATGGCAGATTGGCTCACAGGCTGAGTACCACCCCAAACCAATTTTTCCTTTCTTTGCTGATTATTAAATTCTCATTTAGATATGAAACGTAAAAGCTGACTCATACATGAGAATTAAAGGGCCTTACCCTGCATTCTTTACTGAAATTAATTGCCTTTTTGAAGTTTGTGGGAGGTCTTCTTTACCAAAAATACAGATTTGATCGTCTAGCAGAACACTGGTTTTATCAGGAATGTGTCTGTTTTGTTAGTAACACACCTGAAAGCGGTCTCTGTTTTTTGACATTTTGAGGTGCTTTTTACCATGTTGTCTTTTTAAGGGAAAACTAAAACTTAATAGAAGTATACTGAATATTTCATTTTATACTGAGAGGTTCACAATGTGTTACTTTTGCCGTTTATATTTGAGTCATTACTGTAATCTTCTGTATTGAAAGAATAGAAATGAAATATTCTTGAAACTATTGCATATGAAATTGCTGCAGCATTTTTAAGCACCATCAATTTATATGTTGGTAGCTGTACTAATGAATCAGTGCCGTCCTTTTGAAAGCATACATGCAATGCGAAATTTTGTCAGAACTGCATTTTGTGACAACTGGAAGCTGAGGTATAGATCATCTTCTCTTGGGATTTGGATATCCACACAGATGTCATAAAAATATTGACTATTGTTCAAATTAATTGAATTGAATTTGTGAGATGGGAGCATCATGCCAAAAACTAGGCACAATCTAGTAGGATACGTTAGTAAAGTTTGCATTAATTTTAATGAGGGTAGTCCTAGTTTCCTCATTTATTATTGAGGTTTATTATTAGGGATTTTTTTTGAGCCAGCCTGTGTTAGTTCATATTGTATAGAAATTAAAATACAGCAGTGGAAAGAGATCTTAGTATAGGATTGGGAAGATAACAATTAAGTTGTTGTAAACCATCTGAGTAGAAGTTTGAGCAGAAAGAATGTAAATGGAGAAAACAGTGATTTTCTTACTTTCATAGAAGGTCAGTTATTAGGGGATAGTGCAGTTTGAGGAAAGCTGACTGCAGATGAAGATATACATTTTTTGAACACATGGTGTATATTCTTCGTGAAAGTAAGTCTCCCGTGGAGAACTACCTGAGCTGTTCTTGCAGAACAGTTGCAGGGTTGAATTTGTGATGTTGATAACTCTATGCATAAAAAGTTTGAAATCACAGCCTCTGTAAGAGCAAAGGAAGGTTTGTGCTTTACTAGACCTTGTCTAGCCCAGTATGTTTTCTTTGGCCATAGGCAGCACCCGGATACCCTAAAAAAGATTCAAGAACTCCTGATGTGAACTTCTCACAGAACGATTCCCCAGAGTCTGATGGTTGTGTGACTGCCTTTAAAGCCTGCAGCATGCCATTTGTTTTCTCTCCAGAAGCAGTCTTAAGCATAATCACTGGGTGTTCTCACTGTGCAATAAACACCCTTCTGAATTTTGCTGTGTTACTCATATAGGTGGCAGAGTCACAGTTTCAGTACGCACTCTACCCGATCTTTCTGTGAAAGCCCAAGGAGGCCAGCATAGTCCTAGGATTTCATTGACACTGGTAGGGGACCCCATGGCGTATTGCGGTTGCGGCTTCCCATCCCAGCGTACCTTAACAGAACCAGACCCTGAAGAACATTCACTCAGCAGCCATATTTCAAAGACAGCTCCACTTTTTCAATTTATTGCTAGCATTTCACTCCTTTGGGATCATGGCTGTAGTAGCGGCTGTTCTGCTTTTGACTGAACTCTTCTTTCATGGAGTGACATTATGTGAAAACGTTTTGATTTAGGTATTTCAGTTTATAATGCAAATTTACATCGCTTATGTATCTGGATTTCTTATAACATGGTCTTCCATTTAATTCCCAGGTTTTAGAGATGGCAATATGTTATTTTGGC
This sequence comes from Alectura lathami, assembly GCA_013399715.1. Lineage (NCBI taxonomy): Eukaryota > Metazoa > Chordata > Aves > Galliformes > Megapodiidae > Alectura > Alectura lathami. The sequence continues at coordinate 40,270 of VXAV01005731.1, read as the reverse complement.
AATCTATAAAAATGAACATTTAGTCCCTCTGATAGCAGCCAAGTAGGTACTTTAACTGTAGGTGCAACATGAAGATGCATTTCAGTGGCAATAGAAAGAAGATGAATTTCCAAATGGCAGTTTAAGAACAATAGTGCAGTAGCACACAGTTCTATTTTTGGTTATGGAGAATGGAAAAAACATTCCTTGTTATAAGCTGTCCATAATGTTTTAGTTGGCTTGAGCTGTTTGGTTAATCTGCGCTGGTTCATCAGGAAGGTCATTCAGGGCCAAAATAAAATAAATCAGTGTGAAGTTTTACATTCCAGAGAAAAACCATTTTAAATTGAGTAGTAAACCTTACTCATATTTGTCCAGAGTTCATTCTGTGGTAAAAATGTTACAATATTGGGAAGGACTTTGTATATATCTCAGACTTTAAATCTAATGTTTGGTGCAAAGCCCTATCCAAAACTGCAGATTCATAAATGACACTTCTGTAATTAGATGACTGTGATCCTGTTACATGTGTGATGATCGCAATCCTAAATGCATAAATGCAGACCCTTCAGGACCAAAGCATGCAATTACAGCTTTAAACCCATTTCAAGAGTTTTAAGGTTGCAAAACAAACTACTTGAAAATTCTAATTTTCTTATGTTTGCTTGCGAATACAGCCTTTGATTACATGATTCCATATTTCTAGAGGTCTGTCTTAGTAGAACAGAGTGTTTGCTGAACAGAAAGCACTTCAATGTATCTTTGCATACTTAGAGTATACCCCTATATTAAGCTCCCATGGGCTTTCTCAGCAGAAGTGTTCATCACTGTAGTTTCGAAAGCTTTGTGAACGTTAATGAATTGATCTTCACAGGCTTTCTCTGAGATGGAGGAATAGTATAGATGAGGAATCGAGACACAGAAGGTGCACAGTACCAGACTGTCTAGTGTTCACTGTTTCGAGTGTCCAGCTTGACCTGCCTCAAACCTGCATTTTCAGCGTACTCCTTTACGCTGCTCACCTCTTCCAGTTATGCCTCTCATTGTTTTCACACGCTGTTGCACGTATCCTGCATACCTACAGACTAACATTTGGGCTGGTTATTCACATGGTCAGTTCACACGGTCTGAATTTCCTTCGTGTCTCAAATGACTGTAGATGAAATTCTGCCTTCAGAGTGGACTTTTGAATTGTACCTAAGATGTGTGACCTCACGTTGGTTAACCACAAAATGGAAACGTTACTAACAGCCACACGTTAAAGGCTTAATTTATGACCCTTGGCTTGATTGTTTATAAAACTAAGTGATAAGAGCATTGACAGAATTTGCTTTCTGCAGTTTTCTGTCTCAGTTATATCTTGCACCTTCCTAGTTAGTACCAAATAGTCATGTTTGACAGACAACGTCTCTTCCATTGTATAATTTTGATTTGCCCTTAGGACGGACCAGACTGTGCTATGCATGGAGTGAGGCAAAAGTTCTACGACAGAAAAAAATCATCTGGTTATTCCCGCAAGAGGGGGACAAATTCATGTTGCACTGATTCTTAGTTTGTGAATGTTCTATTTTTTTCTGCATCTTAATGCTGACTTTGCATTTTTAGAAATACTCTTTTATCATGATTTCATCTGCCATTTCAAACTTTTTTTTGGACAAGGTTTCCTCAATATCAATCACTGTGGAGTCCTTAGATGAAGAATTGAAATTCAGCCTACTCTTTTTCTTCAAAGGACAGAGAGAACATCCCTCCGCACAGTGAAAGTATGGACAGCTCGAAGTTCTTTGTGTTCAGGGGTCACTTTTTCACAGGCACGTGAGCAGAGATCAGACCATCATAACAGAACTCCAGCCTTCCTTCCCTGGACCTCATTGTGGGATTGTGGAATCCTCAGATATCCCAAACGGTCAAAAGAACATGGAACGTATGAGGAACACAGAGCCTTCACATTCCCAAATCACAGACCTGTCTCCCTGCAGTCTGGCGTGGCGACGCAGGCTCTCATCCTACGATAACTGTACTTATACCTGGGCTTTGGGGCTTTTCTCACAAAGTGAACTCCCATAGCCAGGTTTTGTCTTGTTGACTCTCCTTTATGTTGTGTCCCATCATTATTATCCCCTTAACTCTTATCCTCTGCTAGTGGAAACCAGACACACACACTGGATACGGCGTACCTCACCTGTGGGCCACCAGTTAGTGAAAGAGAATGTTTCTCACTACTGTAGTGGGAAAAGCAATTGTGAATCTCTTCTGGGAGGATGGAGGAGGCTCAGCCTGGACTGCTTACATCCCAGGGTGCTTTTATGATTGTAAAGCTGTCATGTAAAGCATTGGCTGTATAAGCAATATCCTCGAAGCAGGCAGATTAAATATAACAAACCCCATTTCTAGTTGGCCATTTTAGATGACTCTGCATTCATACCTGACTTTTATTCTGAGACATCTGACAGTCCCTGCCTCATGGTATATGCCCAAATTGCTTTTTGAGGTCTGCGTGAAAATCTTCCAGTTGTGCCTCTTGTTGTGGAAAGTTAGTATGTTCACTTCACAAACGGAAGAGGAAGCAGAACAGAGGTGAACCACTGTACCCTAGGCTATGTGAATGTCCAGGTTTATTGGCTATACTAAGAAGCAGCGTTTATAAAAGCAGCTTATGTGGATATATTAATTTGTCACAATGTACTTTAGAATCAGGATAGGAGGAAGTCAGAGGACTGCGTGATTAGAAGTGTAAGTAATGCGCATCTGTGGAGAGAAGAGAAAGCGGTATTATTAGGTACAGATGGCTGGCAAACATGCTCAAATGTAATAAGATGTTATCTTTGAACAGTGCTGTGTCCATTGTGAACAGTTCACCAGCAAAGACTGTGAATAGTAAAAAATAGTAGAGACAATCTGTTGCCTGTAGCTAGGGTCAAAGTCTGAAGAGGTGCAATTTTTATGGTTCTGTTGGAGTTACGTTGTATACAGAACTGGAAAAAAGTGACCCTTAATATTTAGGGGCTTGAGTTAATGAGCGCATGTAATCAAAAGTAGCCCTAGTGAATTCAATGGGATGTTGTACAGATGTAGGTACACAGAGTAGCATGTCTTTGTGCAGAATTTGAATCTAACGAGTCAAATGTTGTTTATATCTCATGAAAACATCTGCTGTGTAAGAATGTTAATGTGAAGTCGAACGCCCAGAAGTCCGGTCCTTTATTCAGCTGCTGTAGGCATGTAATGTATGTATATATGTGTGGCAATCTAGTCTTTACTGCATCTTCTGATTTTCTTCAAGTGTCTGCTTATAGGTTGTTCCTATCATCCATCGGATTTGGTTTAAACAGTACACAGTGTATAGGACAGATGGGTGGATGCTGTTTTGTGTATATTCTTTGCCACAGTTCCTTTGAGAAAAAGTCTGTATTACCCACTAGACATTGCAAAGGGTCGTAAATTGTGAGCTCTGACCTCTGCTTTGTACAGCCCAGTCCATTTATTGCATCTTTCAAGGATGGGTATGCGCTTTCAGTTACACCTGCCCAGCATCGGTTTTACTACAGATGTGTTCCATCATAGCTATGGATAAAAGTTAATTGTAGCAGGTCCAAAGAACCCTGGTTCATTCGTTGTTTCTCCCTACATTTATTTTAAATGCTCACTGAGTGAGCCAAAGGCAGGAAAGCTGGCGTGTGATTATATAGACAGGGATCTGATTCGTACAGCCTTTGGATATGGCATGTTCCTTTGTGTCTCTGAGCGGTGCCCTTGGTATCATGACGTTCAGTACAGGGGGGAAAAGTAATATTCAGGATTTACTGGATTTCCCTGCTGCTGGGGGCAAAAAGCTGCCACAAAATGTCTCCATTTCATACAGAATGCTTCACCATCTCACCATATGTGAGCTGAGATGCTGACCAGTATCTCTCAATTAAATTCTATATTCAAATAAAACATACAATATGCAAAGAAGGTAGGGTAAAATTAATTATGAATTATTAATAGGAAGTAAACAGCATTGCAGATGCTAGTAATGAAAACCTAGTCTCATTTCAGCAGGTAGGCGAAACTGAGCTTTGAAATCATTGGGCTTGTTTTTAATTTCATTTTACATTAAAGCCAAAACCAAACTCAGCTTTATTAAAGTTCATGGCATTTATCTATTTTGCACCACAGCTAAAAGAAGGTTCTTCTGTAAAGGGTTGCTGTCCTATTTCTTGACAGGTTCACTAGCTAGAGTAGGAAGCCTCTTACAGCATATTTACTGAACGATGGATGCAGCTTCTTACTTTTATTTTCTGTTTGCCTCCCCATTATTATTATTATTATTATTATGCCTCCTAATATTATTAGTTGTATAATTTTTAAACTTGACGATTCTTTTAGATAGAATGGGAAGGGAAGAGGCAAAATCATTTGGCATACAATGCCTTCTCTTGAAATTAGGATTTCTCCAATGAGGATAATACCTACCTTGGGCTGATTATGTTCTTGAGTTACCATGTTTATTCTATGATAGACATGGTGTAGTTGTCAGGAGGTTTGCCACAGAACGGTCGTTTAAATAGATCAAACAAGCGAGGTTAAAATTCAGCCACTCTGCTCTGGGAAGGGGGGGGGTTGGACTAGATAACCTCCAGAGTTCCCTTCCAACCTCGCCTATGTTTTGAACTGGGAATAATGCAGTTTGGGGATCTATGTCATGTTATTTATTTGTAGATTTTTCTGTCTGAATTGTATCCAGAATAGATTATATTCTCAATTTTGACATACTACATTATATTTCAAGGAACGGTCATGAAGATAATGCTTTCTGAAATTCAGAAGGCCTTATTTTCCCCTTGAACTGACGACTTGCATCAATATGAATCCTGTGTGCATAGGACCATTGTGATTTGATAGTGTGTAACATCCAGTTTGCAGAGCTGAAGATAACAGTGAAAAATTACATTTCTGAAGTTTCTACATAGGATTTTGTAGTAAGAAAAGAAACGTCAATGAAGATTGCAAGATTTCATTTTCATTTCATTTTATTTCATTTATTTATTTATTCATTTATTTATGTATTTAAGTAGTTGTCTGGAAGATGCATTTGGATGTACCTTCTTTTGGGGGGCCAAACAATGCCTTTTTGAGCCTGCTGATACAGTTTTCACCATATTCTGTGGTAGCAAGTTTAAGAAGTTCATCACCTGTTGCATAAGGAAGAATTTGTTTTTCTGTTTTAAACAGATCTTCAACGTGTTTTATATGGCTCTGTGGATTTGCTGAATAACAGGTCCACTTTCAACTTGTCTACTCTCTCTGTTCTGTAAATCTCTGTCATATCCCCCCACAGTCTTCTTCACTCCGCACTTGAAGTCCCAGCATTTGTAGACTCTCCTGGTGAGACTTGTGTCCATCACCTTGAGCCTTATCTGTTACTGGCTCCACTGCTTCTTCAGATGTGGAGACCAGAGGCACATACAATGCTCCAGAGGACTTTATATAGCTGCAGAGAGGAGCCCTCTGTGTTACTCCCTATAGTGTTCCTAACGATCTTCAATATTGTTTGGCTTTTTGGGTTGCTACTGCATATTAAACCAAACACTTCAGAGGAATGCCAGCCATGCCCACAAAGTCTCTTTCCTGAGTTCTAAATGCAGTCTCTAAATTCAGTGTTGTGTAAGCCTGGTAAAGATTTTTCTTTCTCAGATGCCATGTCTTAAGCCTATCCACACTGAAACTCACTCATCATGTTTTTTGCCCCCTTACGCAGGTTAATGAGGTCTTTTTGGAGCTGGTTACCATAAGTACTGAATTTGACTACCTGGAAGAGCTTGCTATCAGCTACAGACTTGAAGATGTTAATGTTCAGTACCTTTTCTAGATCATTAAAGATGGTGAATAGAATTGATCCAAGAACAAATCCATACAGTACTCTACTTAGTATTCTCAATGGCAAAAATCATAGAATCACAGAGCGGTTTGGGTTGGAAGGGGCCTTAAAGATCACCCAGTTCCAACCCCCTGCCATGGGCAGGGACACCTCCCACTGACCAGGTTGCTCAGAGCCCCGTCCAGCCTGGCCTTGAACGCTTCCAGGGAGGGGGCATCCACAGCCTCTCTGGGGCAGCCTGTGCCAGTGTCTCACCACCCTCACAGGAAAGAATTTCTTTCTAATATCTAGCCTAAATATCCCCTCTTCCAGTTTGTGGCCATTACCCCTTGTCCTGTCGCTCCATGCCCTCCTAAAGAGTCCCTCCCCAAATGCATTAACCCTTTGTTTCCTGTTCTTTAACCAGCTTTCAGACCATTAAAAAAGCCACTTTCTTCAGTCCCATGGCAGCTATGTTTCTGTAAAATCATTGCTGTGGATTGCTGTTGGAAGGCTTTTGGAAAACTGAAATATATTAATATCCCCTTTATTTACATGCATGCTGACTGCTTCGTAGAACTACAGAAAACTAGTCTGACAGGATTTCATAGAATCATAGAACCGTTTGAGTTGGAAGGGTCTGTTGCTCCTGAGTTGTTTCTGCAGGTAGCTTTGTCTGTGTGGGTATTTCTAGCTTTTATATGCAGAGATGCTCAGAGTAAAAGAACTGTCTACAGATATCTTTATCTAAGAACAAAACAAGTAGTTTTTAGAACCACCTGTGAACATGCTGAGGTGCCCTGGCTCCTAATGCAGGGTAAGAGCTAAATGGAGTCCATGACTTGGGTTTGCAACTTTGGAAAGTTTTGATAAGGTTAGATTTTTGGAAAAAAAAAAAAAAACATTTGAAAAATAAAGTTCACCTAATAAAAATGTATTTCTTGTGTGTCATTTCCTTGGATTGGAATCCTATTTGTCCTCTTTCCATCTTTCCTGAGCAGAGAGCAGTCTCACCAATCAGAGAATCGAGACACAGAAGCATGTAAAGGGAGGGTGTCATGGTTGTATGGGGATATAATGCGTGGCAACACATCTTTATAAGCATCCATCACCCATTTTCACCTCTACAACCTCAGTGAAAGCTGTAATCATTGCCATTTTTGAATTTCATCCATAGCTGAGTCAGAGCCTATATGGATTTCAGTTAACACTTCATCGTGTGTTCCACAAATGAATGAATTACTAGCTTTGATAACACTTCTGCACTGGCATGTTGGTCACAGTTTGGAAATAGATTCTGCATCCTGACTCACAGGCTTAGACTACATAGTTCAAATTTGGCAGGTACACATCTTCTCAAACATTATTTAGCTAAGTAAATCAATTTTGCTGTCAAATATGACACAAAACGGAGTACCTGGAAAATATCTGTAGAATAGTCACACATTTTACATTTATGCAAATCAGGGGAAACAATTTTTCACTGTACACCTTATTACTTCATCAATACAGCTTAAAACAGAGTTTAGTCCTGTATTTTCTGCAGTTATTTAGAGAGGAACAAAATCTCTTTGAAAAAAATACACCTTACACTGTAATAGAATAAATTACCTTAGAACAAAAGTTAAGAAAAAACCCTTATACTGAAAAGCTAAATTACACACCATATGAGAAATTGCACTGGGTATTGCGTATTACTACTAGTGAGATTTTCTCCTTTCAGCTACTGAAAAACATCATAGTATCTTAGACAGAAAGCGACTGTTATGCTCTGTACAGCAAAAATCTGCATTGGTAGAATACTAGCAGGTCCAAACAATCAATTTCCTGTATTCATTTAAGCAAATTGGTTAATGATATATACATGGAATTCTCTGTAAGAATATGTGCTTGATTGTCATCACATTTAAAATAGCATGACAAAACTGAACGAAGTTTTGCTGAAATCATAGCTACATTTGTAATTGTTGTCTTTCAAATAAAATGTTTCAAATATTGTGTATAAACTGCTTGTCCAAGAGAGCACAGACTGCCTATAGAAACAGCATGCCAAAAAGGGAGGCACAAAAGAAAGCTGGATAATGTGGAGAAAAGCAGTCCTGGCTCCATCTGCTGTCTGCTTTTTTTCTCCCTTTTTTTGGCACCTTGTTTTTTAGGATGGTTAGGGTAGGTAGGTCCTACATTCATGAGAACAATCTGATACTTTAGGATACTTTTTCCTGGTTTTGCCTGCTATTGAGATAGTTTAATTTTGAAAAACGAAATCTACTTTGTTTTACACTTTCTATTCACCGCTGATAGATTTGGTCGATATTGTTCCTACTTGACACAATTCAGGTTAAAAACATTTTTTGGAACATTTTTTGTCACCCCAAGATCAAGTCCATTTTGTAACCTTCCCCTCTTTTTCATCTCTATTAGTAGATGCTGTAAGGAAGCCCAGGCACAGTTCTAGAATTGTTCATTTTTACGCATACATCTCACACCAACTTTGTTCATATATAAGTGAAAGATCTTCGGGTGTCCATTTTTCTCATATCAATTTTTCTCACCATCCCTGGACATTGAAGTGTTGTTGGACTAAATCTAAGGAGAAGAGGCTGTGAGACTGAAGTTTGACAGCTTATTCCTCTTCTGTTGAGTAGACTTGATCTTCAGAATCACCTCTGAGACTGCTCTAATTTGTGACAAAATCTCAATCATAAGGGCATCTTTTTCCATCTGAACTGTGTACATTATAGCTTCGCTTTCCTTCCAAACTATTTTTGCTCTTTATTTGGAGACTTAATAAGTGCAAATATTTTACTTGAAAATTGTAATTTACTTGGCGGCTTGAAAGATTCAACAATTTCTTTTTGTCCTACAAATTGAACAATTTTGCAATCACAATAACTTCCAGATTGGAATAGGTATAAATAATCAAATTTGAAAAATGGCTGCAAAATAGAAATAGCATTTTGAATCAATTTGAGAGTTAAGGCATGTTTACTGAACTAGAATCATAGAATCATAGAATGGCCTGGGTTGTAAAGGACCACAAAGATCATCCAGCCCCAACCCCCTGCCGTGGGCTGGCTGCCACCCACTGGCTCAGGCTGCCCAGGACCCACCCAGCCTGGCCTTGGGCACCTCAGGGATGGGGCACCCACAGCTGCTCTGGGCAGCCTTGGGCCAGGGCCTCACCGCCCACTGAGTGAAGAATTGTCCCCTAACATCTCACCTAAATCTCCCCTAGTTCAGTGTAAAACCATTCCATCTTGTCCTATCACTATCTGCCCATGTAAAAAGTCATTCTCCAGTTTGTAAGCTCCCTTCAGATACTGGAAGGCCGCAGTGAGGTCTCCCTGGAGCCCTCTCTTTTCCAAGCTAAACAAGCCCAGCTCCATCAGCCTTTCTTTCCACGAGAGATGCTCCAGCCTCTGAGCATCTTTGTGGCTCCTCTGAACCTGCTCCAGCAGCTCCACATCCCCTCTGTACTGGGGGCCCCAGGCCTGGACACAGCACTGCAGGTGAGGCCTTACAGGGGCAGAGTAGAGGGGGACGATCACCTCCCTCTACCTGCTGGCCACCCCTCTCTTGATGCAGCCCAGGATGCCATTGGCCTTCCTGGCTGCAAGAGCGCACTGCTGGCTCATGGCCAGCTTTTCGTCGATCACAACGCCCAAGTCCTTCTCCGCAGGGCTGCTCTCAAGGAGTTCTTCTCCCAGTGTGTACACACACCTGGGATTGCCCCGACCCAAGTGCAACACCTTGCACTTGGCCTTGTTGAACCTCCTCAGGTTCTCAAGGGCCCACTTTTCCAGCCTGTCCAGGTCCCTTTGGATGGCATCCCTTACATCCCTCTGCTTCTAAAACATAGTTCTGCAAAACAGGTCACAGTTAAAATTTCTGAATGAAAAGTCTGACTGTGTAGATTGCAAAAATACTGAAAGCACAGAGATTCACATGCAAGAATTCATATAAGGCTCTAAAAATATTTATCTTGGCATTCATAGATCTAAAAATCAATGCTTTAACCTCCAGTCAGAGTTAAATATCAGAAAGACTTATTTTGACTGGAATTGCTAGAAATCCAAACCGTTGTAGAGAGATTTTTAAAAATTAATAATAAAAAAATCTTTTGTAGAATATTTTTTCTTTTTAGTTGGGAAGAACATTTATTCACAGGAGTAAAGAAGTATAGAATGTAATAGAAAATCAGTAATGTAGTTAGGCCAAATATTAGACACACTCCGAAATACATTTCGTAATTCCTGATGGTTTGGTGACATGAGAGGTAAAAACTGTTTTACCATATGTAAGCCTAGTTCCAGCATAGGTGTCAAATATGGAATTATTTATTCTGAGTAAGTCTAGCACTTGAGAAGATGAGAAGTTTAAAAACAAAAAAAAAAAACCAACCACACATGCACAAAAAGCCACAAAACAAAACAGATACAGAGTTGTGGAGGTCTTTGATAAGTGTTTACATTAACATAAAAAGTGAGTTAGTTATGATTCTACAGCTTACTGAAGTGGCATTTGTTTCTAGATTTTTGCAGTCTAGGAATAAGAATTTTTTAAAGACATCCCTTATCAGCAATAAGTGAGGTAGGAGATGAGTAAGGTTTCTCTAAAGGAAGTGTTTATTTGGTGAAAAACATCGAATTGGTTGTTCCCAAACTACTTGTGAATATCAGTTCAAGTGCTTCCAGCTGGAATGAAAGAAAACAGAGTTGGAGTGATAAAGCTGTAGACATCATCAACTGCCTTTTACTCAACAGGTCTGCAATTAAGGAATCCCTTCTGCAGAAGTTGTTCCGTAGGGACTGCTGTATGCTTCAGCTGGCACAGTTCATGAACAAGATAATCTCAAGGAAGATAAAATATCTGAAAAACATTAAATTCCATTCAGTCCAAAGAATTTCTGTCCTGGTTTTAGTTGGGACAGGGTTGATTTTCTTCCCAGTGTCTGCTATGAAGCTGTATGTTGGCATTAGGAGAAAAACAATGTTGGTAACACCCCGGTGTTTCAGTTGTCACTGAGCAGTGCTGCACAGAGCCAAGGATATTTCTGTTCTCCAGGTTCTCGTACTGTCCGGCCAGCGAGGGGGCTGGGGGTGTACAAGGAGCTGGGAGGGGACAGAACCAGGACAGCTGACCTGGAGTGGCCAAAGGGACATTCCATACCACATGAAATCCTGTCAGAAGAACCTATAAAACTGTGGGGAGTTTTCTGGGGGTCTGGCCAGGCATCGGTTAGTGGGTGGTGAGCAATCGCGTGGTGCATCACTTGTTTTGTAAATATTCATATGTATATATTGTTGGATGAGTGGTTCAGCTGTTCATTTTGAGAACATCTTCTCTGGCATCTTTGTTTTTAAATTACTATTAAGGATTTTTCCCTCAAAGACACAATGCAGTTTATTGGTTTATTGTGTGTTTTCTCCTGGACATGTTCCATTTCTGTCCACTCTGGCTGTTCTGGTGAGGCTGAATCAGTTTGTTACAGTGTTTTAAAAGCATATTGCATGTCTTTTTTTTTTTTTTTTTTTTTTCATTTAGTTACAGTTGCCTTACATATTGAGGTTATCTTTCAATATACCATGTAAGCAATATAAGCAATATACTCATTGTACTTTGACATATGCTTTACAATATACTTTGTACCAGCAAAAACATGTAAAATATCCAAGTAAAGAGCATATGTAGAAATTGACAGAAGTGAAATTCACTTCCATATTCAAAGCAATGCATCTTTTTAACTACACTTCTGGAAATGTGTTACAGATAAGGGAACATACAGTAAAATGTAGATTCTCTTCTTATACACGTAACATAAAACATACATGCTGTTGCTTGTGGTTACATTTCGTTCACTTTGTTCTTCTTGTTATGTTTCAGACGGTTCGCCATGGTTTTCCTTATCTACCCACTGCCTTAGCTTTTGACCCAGTTCAGAAAATTCTGGCAATTGGAACAAGAACAGGAGCCATACGAATGTATCCTTTCTTATTCACAATTTCTCTGTATTTGTAATGCAGTGATGTGAATCATCTTTACATCTATAAGCACTCAGGTAAGAGTACGGGTTATGTTGTTACGTTATACCTCATTTTGCTTCACTGCATGGACTGTAAAAGGAAGCGCTGTTGAGGAATTACCACTAGTTTCTCAAGGTGTCCAAAGGGAAATTTTTGAATGAGTTCTTGACGTAAGGCATATATTAGTTAATATAAAGCAGAATTATTTTTTGTTTTGTATTAGATTTCTCAGTGAGTAAAGTTATACAATGTGGTGATGAGCAAGGTGTGAATTTTGTGCTAGCAATAAATAAGTTCGTTGCTGCAATGCAGCTAGCCAACTGGAGAAATCCTCCCTGGGAGTATCTATGTATGAAATGTTTTTTAGGCTCTCCTACATGAGTGGTGGGAAACAGGTGATTTTAGGGCAAAAATCTTCTCTTCCTGGATGAGATATTTCAAAGAGATCAAATGAAACAATCTAGAAGTGTCTGTTTCTCTTCATGAAATATAAAAGTACGTTGATGCCAGAACCCTACATATCTTTTTATACTGCAGGAATTTTAAGTTAGTTTTCTGCAGAGAAGAAATTGAATATAAATGTAATGAAAATTTGAACAACTTCGATTTTAGGAAAATATGAGGAGAGTATTTAAATGTGGTGCATTTTAAAATGTTTATCTGAATAATTTTTTTTTAATTTGTCTTGATTTTAAGTGTGTTCCAATTGGATTAAACTACATATAAATTAAGTAAAAGAAGAAATCATATTACAGGAAGCTTTAAGAGTTTCAGGATGCAAGTGTAATAAGACAATACTGTTTACAACTTCTCATAGCTAAATAAGTTCCAGGGTTGAAAGTAGGGGACAAAATAGCAGTCAAGGGTAGGTTACAATCCAAAGAAAGATGTCCTCCTGAGCAGCCAGTCTGTGCTTCCTGTAACATGACTAAAACTTCAATTTCCTCCATTTTTGGGTGCTTTTATTCTGAATATCTGTTTTTTTCATAAGCTTCATATTCCTTCCACAGGACTCAACTAAATCAGTTACACAACAAACTGTGCTTTGATGATTCTACTCTTAACATTAACCTGAATGAAACAGATTAAGTGTATTCCATTCAGTGTAATTGCATCATAGAAATTCTCCTTGAATTTGTGCACTTCTGGGAAAGAGCACGTCTAGTAGCCATGCTGTCTTCTTCTGGGAGTTAGGAAAGTTTAGAGAGCTGGAACATTTTCTCTGGAAGGTTCATTGATATCTTCTGTGAGTGGGGAGACAGTTTTTAATAGAGCAGCACAACTTCAGTCAGCAATGAATGTATTACATAACAGAATGAGAGAATTTGTTCTCATTTACCATATTCTGGTGGTGAAGCCAGTGCTTCTAGCCAGTATTGTGGATGGTGCAAAAGAACAGACTTGATTGGCTACCGCTAGAGAAACGCAACCATTTATTTATTTATTTATTTATTTATTAGCACCAAAAGAGCCCAGTTTGGATCAGCACAAAGGTATAGCATGACAGAATTTATGATTAGTATTCAGGTGTTAATGTAGAAGTTTTCTTGTGACCAGTACAGGTCACATAATGGTATAGCCGCTTTCCCGTCTTTCTAAAACGTTCACGAAGTGCTGGGATGTCTAGTGGTCACAGGTTTCAAGGCTCAAAAGACAAGCTATTTCCAAAGAAAATTAAGCATATACTTCAATGTTGAGTATAAAGGTTTAACATCACGCTTTCAGATGATCATTTCAAATGATCCAGCAGCGTGACTGAAATTGACTATTCTAAATTGGCCTGAAATAGAGTATTATTCATAAATTTACATTACAATACAGAGATAAATGAAGGTTCATTTTGGAATGAGAGTCAATTTGCCTTCTAGATTTCTTTTCAAGCTGCTTTAGCAGCTGCAACTTCTGTAGCAATGAGAATTGCTGTTGCTATGCTCCAGTGATGCTAGCGATCCCTGTGGGATTCTCAAGGAACTTGAGACAACAGTGCAGCTTTTACCTGCATCGGTGTCTGCTGGGTGCTGCATTCTCAGAGGACATTCTCAGAATGAATGTGCAGTAAATCACTGATGAAAGAGTGTCTTCCTGTTACCAACACACCGTACCAAAATCGGCAAATAAAGGGCAAAATACTCACTCTAGGAGTAATTGCTTTGTCATCTGGTCATCCTTCTCTTGCATCCCTGTTCCCAGCACCCACAGCTGATCATTGCTCAGATCGTGTCTTGTTACCGCTCTGTCTGGACTATCCTTGCTTCAGGGAAACATGTTCAGATGAAGGGTTATGAAATTGAATCCTTTTTCTTATTGTCTCCATATGCTTTTCTCTAGTCCTAGTCTGGAGAACCTTCTGACATATACAATAAAATAAAGTGTACAATCTCTAATTACTATCAGAGAACGTATATCACTATACAAGGGGGAGAGAAAGAAACTTAGTCAGACTGAAGTCACTTCCTCTTTTCAGGGGAAAAGAAGGCTAAGGTTTTGTCACATCATGTATCTGAATAAATAGGTTGAAATCCGTGTTAGCAATGGCTGTTCCAATATCAGATCTGAAGAAGTGGCATGTTGCTCTTGGGTGTCAGGATGAGGATTTCTACATAGTCATTTATTCAGCTCACAAATGCTTGCAAAAATTCCTTATAGGTACTTTATGGAGTCACTATGTCTTTTCACTTTGACTTGTTCAATCACATCAATGATGTGCTTAGCCAGTATAGCCAACTACTCCAGGCATATGAGAATCTGCACATTATTTTGTGTTGTGTCAGGGATTGTTTGGTGGCCAGCTGCAGTAACAAATTCTGAAAGAGACCACTGCATAGCTATTACCATCTTTGCTTATTAAGAAACAAGGGAAAGTTTAAAATTCAGTGCAAAGAAATCTGCTGAGTCCAGAGTGGTCTCCACACCATGAAAAGCTTATCTATCACTATACGGGCTTAAACTGATAATACACCTTTGGACACATTTTTACTGTTATCTACTGTTGTCAATAACACATATTTTTTAGACTTACAGACTTCATGTTGTCATGGATGGTGGTCATGGGGCATGCTAATCTTTATTTTCCCTGCTTGTTGCCTGAGTGAAAAAGCAAGTAATCCATGGCACCATGCAAGCCCTTTCTAGTACACATAACAGCTTGCAATATTACAATGTCATCAGACAATATAGTAGCCATTTTATACCTAAGCAAACAAAATTATTCCAACTCACTAACACATGAAAGTGTAGGTGTTGCTCTCACCCCATCTTTTGCTTAGCTGCATGGTGCTGACACTTTCCTTCTTCTGACTCCAGAGCTCAGCAGACCTTTCCAAAAGCACTGCAATTCTCTTACATGGTTAAATACTATTTCTATTTTGCTGTGTTACTTTGCTGGTAGATTATAAACTGAATTAGTTGTGCTTACCTCTGGTGCTTGTCAGAGTGATGTGTAAGGAAGCTGGAAATAGTGTGTAGCTGGGACTGGACGTGGGGTAGATAGAGGAGAAACAGATTTTGGCAGTAAGGAGCAGGTTCTTAAATTGAGTTGTCTTACCCTATGAAATTACGTCCCAGAAATTCAACTATGACAGAATGCAGTCGTCTTTGGACTTTGCCACCAAATGTAGAAATAGCCTTTCAATTTTCAGTGGTATGAAAGATAGCATAGTTTTTTCTTGTATTTAAAACATCAGTGTGCAGCCATTTGCAAATCAGAACAAAGGTTCTACAGCTCCTGCTCAAGAGAGATTCTGCTTTCGGATCATATTGAAAGTATTTTTTCTAGCCTATTTTGTGTGTTTCTTCCCATGCTTTGATAGCAAGGCTTATTTTGGAATGTCAAATACGGTACAGTAATAGATATTTTATTGGTTACATCTCATGGAAAATAAAACACAACTTCAAGACTATCTGTCACAGCTCTTTCCATGAAACAGACAGTAGTCACATATCTGAGTCCAGACTTGCTATCCCAATAAAGGGGAAAGTGAGATCTAAACCTCAGATAGCTCTATTGAGCAGCACAGATCTTCAGCAGCTGATGTACACAGAGAGACCATGTTATGGAGAAGCACAACTGGGCTGTGGAAACTGTNNTTGTGTGCTCTAGAGAAAATTAGAGAGAACAAATGACTCTAATTAAATCATCACGCATAGTTCTGAGGAGGTATGGAGTTTTACAGTAGTCAAAGAAAGTGTGGTGAAGAATGTTTGACATCAGGTTGGACGTCAGGATGGATATATTTAAAAGGAAAGACAAGAATATGATGTAAAGTTTTGGTCTGTGAGAACAGTGCCATAACATCTAAATATAAAGTGTGGCAGATTTACTCTCCCTAGAACTGCTGTCTCTAAATCTAAACAAGGTTTCAGTAGATCTTTATCCTTAAAATAAGCTGACTG
>VXAV01005729.1:11415-26205 GCA_013399715.1 Alectura lathami | reverse complement strand
TCACAGAATATCTCAAGTTGGAAGGAACCCACAAAGATCAGAGTAGAGTGGGACAACATAGCTTCGAAAATCCACCTCTCCTTCTCTCCTAGTCCCCAGGCAGACAGCAAAATTTGAGCAGAGGGAAGAAAGAAGCACATCCAATGCTCTGCTGCAGGGACTCAGCAGCTTCCATCTCCAAGCATTTTTCTCCAAACTTACAAGAACTTCTGCAAGAGCTATCACAACACCCCAAGCCCTCAGCTTTCCTAGCATCAACCCAGGTGTTTATTTCCGGGCTGATGTAGACCCTCATTGGTTTACATGGAACTGAGCGAATGCTCAGAGCAACAGGGCAGGCTACAGAACAGTTTAAAGGGAAAAAAAAATTCACCGTAAGTCACTATCAAACTAATTTAGCCGAGAATTCACTCTGTTGTCAGTGACAGGGAACAGTCAGGCATGTTTAGAATTCGTCGATTGTGTTTTCTTCTTACCTAGCTAAGTGAAGCATGGACTTTTTGGTATTGTGCCCAGAATATGCACTGCATTCATAGAAAATTAAATTGTAATCCTAGGAGCAAACAGAAAGACTATTACAATTGATTTTGCAAAACATCTCATTCCAGCTTTAAAAAAGCAACACAGATAAAATTAAATATTCAAATAAACCAAAATACATCACTTCAGAAAAAAAAAAAAAAGTGGGATTTTTATTCTACACCTAACAGTAAAGAGTAACGAAAGATAAGAAGTCCAAGTGTGTACTCCTCCCTCAACAAAATGCATCCCTTAGCAGATATTTGTTCTATACTGCGTATTTCACTGTGAGAGCTTGATCTCTCAAAAACTCAAATGCAAAGGCATCTTGCAAGGCATTCAAGTTTTGTAAAATTTCCTTGTGATGATGAGGCAATTAGAGCACCACTGAGTGCCTTACAAAGCAGCTGAAAATAATTCCAGCAAAATTTTTCTTTTTCTTTTTTTCTTCACTTTTGGTGAAACCCCTGGGAGCTTTGTAATTGAGAGCAACGGGTAAAGCATCAAACCCTGGCAACATTCTCAGCACTTCACCTGAGGCCTTATCACAATAAAATCAAGAAATATGTGCACAACTGTCTGACCTGGCAGCAGTGAAAGCAAAAGAAGTTTGAGAGGGAATGTGAGAGCACCCACTTCATACAGAGATCTGACTACTTGCACAAGATACTACACTGAAACTCGTCTGCCTTGCCTCTGCGGTATTATTACATGTCCTCTTTATGCACCTACATTCTCACCTTCTATTCATTTCCTTTTTTCTGTGAGTCTACTTGCTATTTATGATAGTAACTTAAACTTCAAAGAAAAAAACCTAAAAATTTAAACAAATAAGGCAGTAGCTTAGGACAATCATGTCTGCAAATTTTAATTGTTGCTGTTATTTGTAGTTACTGCATCGGTACTTATTTAACCACGCTTCATAAGGTACTTAAGATTCAGTATTAAAATTGCTGGGAATTTTTTTTTTTTTTTTTTTTCAGAAAGATCAACTGAAGTCTCCTANTATACCATGCCTCCGAAATTGCAGAGCTTTTTGAAATTTCAAAGCGAAAAATAGGAAGAAAAATAGAAGCTTTATAAATGTTGTACCATTTGGTATGCTCTTTGTATAGATCAAACTTGTACAGAACTTGCTTAGCATTAGTAGCTGAATTTGCTGAAGCCAGAGGCTGAAGGCTGTTGAACTTTTATGCAGTTATAAGTGAGGAAGGCCACAGAGCTATCTTGAACTGGAAGATGAGCAAGTAAGAAAGATTGCTTTGACAGATACATATTGACAGATTCTGCAACTTGGCAAATTCTACAGACCTGAAGATAGGAGAAAACAGCTCACCTAGAGACATCAAAAAAAAGAGCAGACAGAACTCCAAATCTAAAATTGCTATTGGTCTAGAATGTCAGGTGAGGGGTTTGGAATACAGAGTGTAGAGGCATAACTGCCTAGCAATTTCTTTGTTCACGATCCCCTGTTGGATGCACCCAGTACAAGCTACTGCTATAACTTCAATNACCTTTATTTTTTAGCTCTTTCTTGTTTTTTTTTTTGTGTTTTTTTTTTTTTGGGGGGGGGGGGGGACTTATTGAATTTGCAGAAACCCAGAAACCTAGGGCCAAATCTTTTTATGGTGATCAACTTTCATTATTTCCGTAACAATAAATATGGTATCTTATATTAGCAGATCTTCAGCCTTACTAAAAGCCATACTCAGTTCCAAATGTGTTGTCAATGTTTATATGGTTTGTTCTCGTGAACATCAGTATTTAACAACCTGTGGTGATTTCTGGGTCTGGATATTGTCTGTCTCAAATTTCTTACTGGAACACAGGCAGAAACTTGAAATCAAATTTACACTCCACTTTTCTGCTCAGCAGATCAGAACTGTAATAGAAAAAATACTGCGATCCATATCAAGCTACTTTAAGTCGGTAAGCAGAGTGATACTGTTCCTACAGCTTTCTTCCCACAAGCAACAGTATTTCACAAGAAGAGAACTCCCAGTGATGACAACCACTTATGCTGGCATGAATCTGAATGGATTTTTCAGTAATGCGGCAGGGCAATTTTTTCATGAGAGGTAACAATTTAAACATAATTGATATTAATTGGGTATTTCTGTCAGTGTCAAACAGATCCTTCTCTGAAGAAAGAGTCAGCCAGGAAATGCTAAGTGTCATTCCTTCAAAACAGAGAGGAAACTGTAGTTGATACCATTGACAACAAGAACATAAAGTAGCAGAAGGCAGGACACATGATTAACCACTTTGGAAATATCATCCATCTCCACCTAGGGAATTAGCTATTGAAACTGGTAGACCACTGGCAAATACTTCATTTTAAAAGGCTATATACAAGTCAGATGGTATACAAATCAGATGATATCTAAAGAACAGGGAGGAAGATTAATGATTACTACAGGGAGCGGGGCAATTTCCGTGCTGTAAATTAATATCCCTCCAAGAAGAATATCTCCTTTATTAGCAATATTTGTACAACAATGGCACAGCCATGTTAATAAAATAGATGCTGTATGAATACACAGGAACTGTCCTCATCCCCCGAAGCTTACACTGTCTGCATAGACAAGGCAGGCAAAAGCACTATCATCTTATCTTACAGCTGAGGAACAGGAATACAAAAGGATTTATTGACCCATTTAAGATCAGTCAGGAAGACTGTGCAGGGCCAAAATAAAATCATGCTGCCTGAATGCCCATATCGTAAGCCACTTTATTCAAATAACTGGCAGTGGTTATACTAATCCACTCAAACAGAACACTGGCTGTTCTGGGATTGTCCGTATTATGCTCTGAAAACACTCCATATTTTTGTTGTCCTCATATGAACTCTTTTCTGATCAGTGGATCAAGTTAAAGAGAAATTTATCACATGGAGATTTTATTCTCTGGATCCTTTATTAAAAATTCGAAAGCATTCTCTTCCTCCCCCTCCCTTTTCCTTTATACTCTCATTATACCTATCAATAAAGTTTTAGATGTTTTCCATCAGGTCAGTCTTGTACAGCATGCAAACATTTTGGTCTGTGTCTGCTGATTCTCCCTGCAAAGTCAATACTGCCAAACACTCCTTAACACCATGATATTTATATTTCATTAATCCACCTACAGATCAGCTTCACCACAGCCTTGTTGTTCTCTATGATGCCTTCCAGAGTCCCTGTCCTGATTCTATTCCCCTTTTCCTGGGGTGTCACACAGCAACTACAATTCATACCCAGTGAAAAAGAATTGATAGTCCTCCCTTCAGGCTGTCATCCTTCCTTTTAGTAATGAACTTTGAAGCCTGCCTTGCCAAGAAGGTTTGTGACATATATATCAAAATGGGAGCTTTTGGGTTTCTGTCTGAATTTGTAGTACACTCACTTGTAAGATCTGGGACTGAAGCAACGCAACAGCTAAACAGCTGGTCTGGAAGGGCAGACCGTTCTGATTTTTTTCCTACATTAACAGATTCAGGATCACTTTCATACAATATAGTTGCGCATATTTGTATCAGCTCAGCATGTAGATCCCTGTATTTTGGGTAAATATTTGTAAGTAATTCATGGGATTCTTCACAAACTAAGCAATTCAATTGCATTCACTAATAGAGACATTGGTATGTAGTTTCACAGGAATTACACTGCCATTTAGCAAGAATTAATATTTTGAATTTTTTAAAAAGAATTAATAAGAATTAAAATACGTGGTTATTATTAGCTTAGTGAGCACACTGTTATAATTTAATTATAACTATGCTGCTTTTAAACTAATCAATTGTCATTAATCATTCCTTCCCTTAGCTCCCTTCAAACAGTACATTCAAACATTCAGATGAGTCACTCAAATCCATTCATTTGATTATAACCATCTCTCATTTGACAACTATTTTATTTTACTTGTGTAAAACATCTTATTTTCTTGCATAACATGTTACAATTAATGGCCTGGTGGGCTGTGAGTTCTTTATGTTAGAATGATTCATCTTTGTTTCAAATAGAGCAATATTTTAAGAAAGCTAAATGACATATAAGACACCTACTCTGTCCATTTAGCATTTATGTGTCACTTGTTTTTTTTCACAGAAGGATTCAATGTTACACTCTGAAGTCCCTCCTAGCCTCCAAGGTCTCGAAATTGTCAGCATTTCTACGCCAACAAGAAAAAAAAAAACAGATTTCCTACAGGAAGAACTTTTCAGGAATTAAGTTCAAGGCTGATATTACTCCCCTATAAAATTAAAATAATGAACACCAGTGCAACCAAAAAAAAAGCAAAGGGCCTTTCTAATAGAGGACTCCTCGCTGAGAGGCTCTGAGGCACCCATTTGTGGCCCAGATAATCTCTCCAGAGAGATTTGCTGCCCGCTGGGGGCCCTCTTTTGGGATGTCAGGAAGAGGGTACCAGGCTTAATAAAGCCAGAGGACTACTGTCCCCTCCTTCTCTTTCAAGCTGGGTCACAGGAGGCTATAAACAGGAAGTTACAAAACATTAAGTTTGGTCTGGACTTTGCATCCCTTGGGAAGATGCTGAAGGGATCAGGAGTACAGGTAGTGCTCTCCTTGATCCTCTCGGTTGGTGACTGGGTAGGAGAATGGAACAAGTGAAGGAATGCCTGCGTGGATGGTGTCACACTCATGGTTTTGGGGACTGTGATCTTGGATGCACCTTCGAGAGATGGGGCATGCTGATGTCAGATAGGATGCAACTGATACAGAGGGGCAGGAATGTTCTGGGTCGTAAGCTGGCTTGACTGATCAGCAGGGCTTTAAACTAGATTCGATGGGGAAAGGGGGCTATACTTCTGCGTGCCAGAGAAGAGCTGGGAAACACTGTCACCTTGGGAAGCAGCCGGGGGAAACCTCAGATTTGCTCCAGAGGAATTGGAGAGGGCTCCTTCAAGAAGGTAACACGTCCAGTAGCCCAGCTGAAGTGCCTCTACACCAATGCACGCAGCATAGGAAATAAGCAGGAGGAGATGGAAACCGTGGTGCAGTTAGAAAACTATGACCTAATTGCTATCACAGAAACGTGGTAGGATGAATCGTACAACTAGAGCACAGCGATGGAGGGCTACAAGCTTTTTAGAAGAGATAGACAGGGCAGGAGGGGCGAGGGAGTTGTCCTCTATGTTAAGAAATGGATAAATTGCAGAGAGCTGCCTCTGAAAAACAGTCATCATCAGGCTGAGGGCTTGTGGGTTAAAATTAAGGGACCAGACTGCTAAGGGACATCTGGTGGTCATGGTCCTGACCAAAGGGAGCCTGTTGATGAGGCCTTCTTGCTTGAGCTGCAAGAAGCATCATGCTCACAGGCTCTCACCCTCATGGGGATTTCAATCACCCAGGTGTCTGCTGGGAAAGCAACATAGCAGGCTGCAAGCAACCCAGGAGACTCCTGGAGTCTGTTGAGGATAAATTCCTGGTTCAGGTATTGGACAGACAAACCAGAGGTGAAGCTTTACTGGACCTGGTGCTCACCGATGCAGAGGAGATCGTTAGAGGTTAAGGCTGGAGGCAGCCGGGGCTGTAGGGACCATGCCCTGGCTGAGTTTGTGATCTCGAGGAATACAGGCCTGGCAAAGAGCAGAGCCAGGACCCTGAACGTCAGGAGAGCGAACCTCCATCTGTTGGAGGAATTATTGCATGCAATCTCCTAGGAAACTGTCCCTAAGGGCATAAGAACAGAACAGAGCTGGCAGCTCTTTAAGGAAACCTTTCTGAGAGCACAAGAGCTCTCCATCCCCCAGCAGAAGAAATCAAGCAGAAGAGGCAGGAAACTAGCATGGCTGAGCAAGGACCTGCAGGTCAAACTGAGGGAAAAGAAGGAAACGTACAGGCAGGGGAAGCAGGGTTGCGTGGCCTGGGAAGAATACAGGGATGCCATCTGGGTATGTGGAGATGGGATCGGGAAAGCCAAGGCTCAGATGGAACTGACCTTGGCGAGGGATGTGACAA
This sequence comes from Alectura lathami, assembly GCA_013399715.1. Taxonomy (NCBI): domain Eukaryota; kingdom Metazoa; phylum Chordata; class Aves; order Galliformes; family Megapodiidae; genus Alectura; species Alectura lathami. The sequence continues at coordinate 19,729 of VXAV01005729.1, read as the reverse complement.
ATAACAAGAAGGGATTCTCCAGGTCCATTGGTCAGAAGAGACAGGCCAAGGAGGGTGCACCCCACTGATAAATGAGAAGGGAGAGCTGGGCGCAACAGGCGTGGAGAAGGCTGAGGTGCTCAGCAAGTTCTCTGCCTCAGTCTTCGCTGGCAGTCAGGCTGTCCACGCCTGTCACACCCCAGAACCTCTGGATGGGGGTCGGGGAGTAAAATCCCTCCCACTGCAAGAGCAGAACAAGTCTGAGACCGCCTCATGAGACTGAACGTGTACACGTCTGTGGGGCCGGATGACATGCACCCCAGAGCCCTGAAGGAGCTGGCTGATGTGGTTGCCGAGCCGCTCTCCATCATAGTTGAGAAGTTGTGGCTGTCAGGTGAAGTCCCCAGTTGTGGAGCTCTTGGAGCAGGTCCAGAGGAGAGCCATGAAGGCTGAAGAGAGCCATGAGGGCTGAAGCAAGGTTGAGGGCATTGGGCTTGTTTAGCTGGGAGAAGAGAAGGCTCCATGGACACCTCATTGCAGCCTTCCAGTACTTGAAGGGAGCTTATAAACAGGAGGGAGAGAGATTTTTTTACCTGGGTTGATAGTGATAGGACAAGGAGAAATGATTAAAAGTAAGAGAGGGGAGATTTAGGTTAGATATTAGGAGGAAAATTTTCACTCAGTGTAGTGAAGCATTGGAACAAGTTGCCCGTGGAAACTGTGGATACCCCATCCCTGGAGGCATTCAAACCCAGGTTGGATGGGGCCCTGGGCAGCCTGGTCTAGTAGATGGCAACCCTGTCCAGAACAGGGGACTTAAAACTAGATGATCTTTAAGGTCCTTTTCAACCCAGGCCATTCTATTATTCTACAATAAAGGAGCTTATAAACAGGAGGGAGACCAACTTTTTACACAGTCTGATAGTGATAGGACAAAGGGAAATGGTTTTAAACTAAATTAGAGGAGATTTAGATCAGATGTTAGGAGGAAATTCTTCATTCAGAGGGCAGTGAGGCCCTGGCACAGGCTGCCCAGAGCAGCTGTGGGTGCCCCATCCCTGAGGTGCTCAAGGCCAGGCTGGGTGGGCCCCGGGCAGCCTGACCCAGTGGGTGGCAGCCAGCCCACGGCAGGGGGTTGGAACTAGATGATCTTTAAGGTCCCTTCCAACCCAAGCCATTCTATGATTCTATGACACAAATGGAGGAGGCTGTATGAATAATCAAAATGGAATAAAAAAAGATCTGGCCCTAAACCTGTTAATTATACAGAGCTACCTAGCAGCAATCCTTCCTATAGAACATGAACAATTCAACTGTATTTCAAAAATTTTTAAATAGCTTTTCTGACTACCAGCAAGCAGAGCTGTAAATCTATTTTCAGAGGAGAAAAAAGTATATACATGAAAACCAATAGATCAGTTTAGCTATATTCCTACCAATTCAGATAATTTCTTATGAATATTGGTCTGGCTTACTTCCCAACAAATGACTATTCTGGAGGCACTGGTGTTCAGATTACATGCATTGTATAGAGTGATTCAAAAGAAAAACTGATGGGCATGGTATACAGGAATATAACCAGATATCTTTTCTATTTGCAGTCCCTTCATGCTTAAAATATGGTCCATGGATAACTAGTGCTCTGGTTGATGCAGACTGTTAACTCTATTTATTTTCTCTCTTGACTTGATGGAAGGATACTAAAAGTAAACATATTTTCTACTCCTACTATACACAGGAATAACAGATGGCCTACTGTGGTTTTAGAGGAGGTAGGAGGGAGAAAAGGTCCCCAGATTATCTTCTGTTAGCAATCCTTCCACAGAGAAAAGAGAGAAAAATAGAGAAAAAAAAGGAGGAAAAAAATGGAGAAAAGGAGAGTACAAAAGAAAAAGAGAGGGGAGACAAGAGAAAATGAATTCTTAAATATCTTTAGCACCACTTGCCTTTTGTTTTTTCACTCACCTTTTGGTTTTTCATCTTGAAGATTTTATAACTACTATAATTATCCGTGCTTACATTACTGACAGCTAAATCGATAAGTATGATGGGGTTCCTCATCCTTAAAAACACTTCTCTGATTAAAAATAATCTGTGCTTCTATGAAATTAGACACATTCAGGCTCCATCTGAAAGCCTTCACCTTCAAGTTTTGTAAGGGCTTTCCTTCCAAGTAGAGTACCTTAGCAAGATGTTCTCCCATTCCGTTAGGGACCTCACGTTCCTTTTCATTATCAGTTTTATTACCCAGCAAAAGCACAGGTACACTTTCTCCAGTTGTCTCCTGCAGATTGAAGAATAAATATCAGCTGAGGCATTTTCTTTAAAAAAATTGCAGATCAAGAGGATAAGAACAGACAAATATTACAATGCAACAAGAAATTTAAGACATCACACATGCACCAGGTATGTGCTGCTTTACTTACAGACATATCAGGAGCTAAAGTTGGTTAAAAGGCACAAAAAAGGCAGCGTTAGAGACTGCACTTACTTTGCATTTTTGAACAACAGGCATGACAGAAGCCTATCAGGCTTCTGAAAATGGTTAGAATTCTAAAAACGAAAACATCCATAAAGTGGTCCAAATGCCACAGCAGCAAATGGATGTGGCTGTGTGTCTTTAACTTAGCACTAGTTTGTACAAAACAAAATTAGTCGGTAAAGGTGAGTGAATATACTACTTATATATTAATATAACTTGGAAAAAACATTAAGATTTTGGCCACAACATTTAATTTTTTTTAATCAAAAATTATATTCTCCTCTAGCTTTTACCATACTGAGTTACAACAACCATTCATTTGTTAAGATCATCTATTTAATAAGGCCTTGTTCTTACAAAATGCATGCTACTACTCTTTCTTCAGCACAGCAACTCAGATAAGGATGAGCTACGACTATAAGGAAAGATCTGAACAACCGAGTACATAATTTCCACTTGTAAAACCACATACCTGCCTCTACAGAAAACAGCGTATTATACTAAAACACACGCTCAATAAAATAAGTCTGACTGATGTTGGCAGACCAATTTGTTCCCTACTTTTTCAGTAGCAATACACTGCAACAGTGAATAAACAGTCACATTTTGTTCTCTCTAGCAACTCAGTCCTTAATGGCAGCAGCCTCAGTTTTATTTTTGCTTTTTCCTCTGGCCACAAGCAAATTCAGCTGTTCACACTCTCAGTATGTTGTCTGTGAGCCACAAATATATACCAAGAGAAAGGAAAGAGAACTAACAGAAGGCACTCTGGCATATGGGATATGATTTTTATTCACGTATTTGAAAGGACGATCCCCAGGAAAATAAATTGTAAACCATGAACAGGTTTTACAGCACGGAATGTAGATCTTTTGTAGTTTTTGGTCAAACAGTTAGTGACTATCATTATTGAACCAACGAACCTCCCAGTGTTAGTGATGATCCAATGGGAGTCATCAGGTAGATAACATTTATCAGAAGGTGAAGGAGTCCATGTTGGACTTTCCCCAATCCCCATTTTAAGTCCTTAGAAACTTCTACATATGCCATTTCTAAAAACAGCTTTACTCATAACTGTACAGATCAAAATCACTAGCAAAAATGTAACTGTTACAGCACAAGAAACAAGCTGTGCTTTCCGTGCTTTGTCCTGCTAACCTTCCCTATCTGAAAGAAGGCAGAGAACAGTAATAACACAGTTTAGACATAAAGTTACGTCATGTTACCTCAATGCTTATCAGCCACTTCTTGACAGCTGTGAATGTGTCTTTTGCTGTTATATCATACATCACAATGACACCATCAGCTTTTCTGAAAAACTGTTTGGTAACGCTCTGGTACCTGAAAGTACGAATCTCTTTATAGGTCTCTTCAGCAGAAGTAGCAATGCGACAAAATAAAGTGTTGTAGCAACCCACCCCCACTCACCCCAAAAGGAGCATATTGGCATGCAGTTTCTTCTAGATATCTGCTTTATTAAAGGTTAAAATACCATCAATATTGTTTACATACTAATTCTAAAATTCCATAAACTAGGGAAGTGAGAAGCTGTGATACCATTCTTCACAGCAGATCCTGTTTGAAATGTGAGGCACATCACAAACTGTAGTAAGCAATAGCTTTCTTCCTGGATAATCAGCCCTCTTTTCTCATTCAGCAGAAGATTCACAGATCCCACTACTGCTACAAACGACTGAACCAGCAAATGAAACCTTTACAAAAAATAATTCGGAGATAATGTGTTTGGAAAAGCACCCTCTGCCTTCTTTAATTGATTCTGCGTTAGTCTGGATAATCAGCTGTACATCTCACCTTCTCTTAATCGCTTTCATTTTAAACTTGGAGTAGAAATTTCTCCCTTGTAAAATGCTCTGCCTAAAGATAGACAGATTTCTGTTAGGGGCTTTTCTCCCAAGTTTCTTGTAGAAAACTCAAAACACCAACATCATCCTTGCTTTCAGTATAAGAAAGCCAAAAAATGGGTGAGGAGATGAGGAGTTACCAGTGAAAACTCACTAAAACTTGGAGAACTTGTAAGGGATTGCTTTAGTGAAAAAAACTATATATTTTTTTTAAGTAAAGAAATAATTCCAGCTACATTTTTAAATCATTCTTCCTCCTGATGAAGTTGTTTGATACTAAACTTTTTAAGAGCTCTGCTATGAACCTGCTTCACAGACTTGGCAGTATTCCAACGGACAGCTCAGCACTGAATCAGCACAACATTGCTGCCAGGGAAGAATCTAAGCTGTGAATTCACTGGCTTTGTTAGGAATATTCCTATATCTGCTCCTCTCATGAGAAGCAGTATTAGGTCCAAGCCTACAAATTTTTAAACAGATGATTCAAGGAAGCAAAACTTTAGAATGTTTCTCACCGTTCCTGGCCTGCAGTGTCCCAGAGCTGTAGGGCTACCTGGGTGTTATCTACTGTGATGGTTTTCACACTGTAATCCACACCTATGACAGAAATACACAGTAGGTTGTCTCTTCATATGCTCTGTTTGACCTTTGAGAACCTGATCCAGCAGACAGTAACAATTCCGGAAAGATAATATGATAAATGCCACATTAAAAATTATGTCCATAGTCTCTAACTGTCAGACGAGAGCTTTTATTTGCCAGTAAACAAAAATACTGAATGTCAGCAGAGTAATTGAATTTTTAGAACTGTAATGTATGTAACTTTCTAAATCAGGGTGCGTGAGTCAAGGGTCCACATGATAGCCCAAAACAGTCTAAGCCATTTTAGCCTGGAATTCATGATTTATAACTTCATCTGTCTGATATTTCAGCATTTAGTATGGGCTAGACGTATAGAAATCTACAGTTAATGGAAAAACACAAGGTACCACACTAATAGGAGAACAGAAGCTAAGCTAAACACTGAAGATAGATGGACCGAATATGAAGAGAGGGGGGAGATTCTCTGCAGAATACAGAAGGAGTTGAGCTGACTATAGCCAGGTTAGTGCCCTAATTTTAATGTGGCTAAATGGAAATGGGGCAAAAACTATCTGCATGTCTAATGGATCTTCTCCCAATTCCCCCAAACTGTATCTTCTGAATATTTATAACAGTCTTATTCAGTCACTGTCTCCTCCTAACATCAACTTGCATGCTGTTGTATCACACTCTACTGTATCACAAAATCACAGAATCATAGAAAAATTCAGGTTGGAAGGGACCTCAGTAGGTCATCAACAATTTCTTTGGAACCATCTTCCACATCAATGGGATTTTTACTATTGCCATTATGAAGAATCATCCAAGCCTGAGTTTGTTCAATGAGTAATCAAGAAGTCTGGATGGAGGATATATTCAAGGGAATATATATGAGATTCTTATATCTCAAGGGAAGAAATTTGAAGTTTTCTATAGAAATTTAATGAAAAATCTCTTCTCCAGGTTGTTCAATTTTCAGCCGTCTGCGTCTTCATAGCCCGATAACAATCTGCAGCTGTGAAATTACTTGATGTGAAGACTAATTCAAAGCTATGAAAATACTTGCTTGCCATTGCATTTGCCAGATCTCTGGATGGCAATCCAAAAGATGAAAAGGTCAGGCACTTTCCCATGCTTTTCTTCTGTAAGCACCAGGCAATTGCACACACTCTGTAAGACCTCAGGCATGAAGGAAGCATATCACCCCTTCGGGTGACAGCCTGAAATGCCCAAACAAGTTTAAATCACTACGCTAACACTTTGATCTTCCCTGACATTAATGTGAACTTAGACACTTAACATATCAGTAGAAATCTAAACTCATATGTCTTTATCTACCCCATAAGTCAAGTGAGCTACAGGAACTGGTCACCTGAATATCCTTATGTTGTCGTGAATGCCACATAAATCCAATGATGTAAATGTCCTTTATTGCGAACAAGTTATATTTCATATATGCTGTAGAATAAGTAAGGCATAAGTACGGGCTAAATATAATGTGAACTTTTGTACCTTGATTATGTGTTGTCTTTTGACAGTTTGTTTTACAACTTCAGGCAATGCAAGTACAGAGTAGGAATTTGGCTTTGAAAATATTGGTCTAATATATTTCTTTGGGGCTTTGTGTAATGCCAGATCTTGAAACATAATATTCTACTTTCTCTTTAAAACAAAATCAGAGCACTCGGATGGATGGCCATGGGAAACGAAGGTGGTGTAGAATCATAGAAGCATTTGTGTTGGATGTGACCTTTGAAGGTCATCTGGTTCATCTCCTTGCAATGAAGAGGAATATCTACATCTAGATTGGGTTGCTCAGAGCCAGCCTGACCTTGAATGTCTCCAGGGACGGGGCATCCATTACAGCTCTAGGCAACCTGTTCTAGTGCTTCACCACCCTTATGATAAAAAAGCTTTTTCCTTATATTCAATGTATCTCTCCTCTCTCAGTTCCAATCAATTTCCTTTTGTTCTTTCACAGACCATGCTAAAGAGTCTGTCCTCTTATTCCTTATAGTCCCCCAAGGGGCTACGGTACAGTCCAGAGCATAGGATATCAGTTTCAGAGTGAGATCTGTAAGGAAATTTTAGCTTCATTGAAATCAGTAAGATTCTACAAAGAAGACAGGCTGATAGAGTCAGGGTTATTCAGCCTGCAGATGAGAAGGCTCTGGGGAGACCTTATAGCAACCTTCCAGTACTTAAAGGGGGCCTACAACAAAGCTGGGGAGGGACTTCTTATCAGGGAGCATAGTGATAGGACAAGGGGTAATGGCTTTAAACTAAAAGAGAGCAGATTTAGATTACATGTTAGGAAGAGATTCTTTACTATAAGGGTGGTGAGGCGCTGGAACAGGCTGCCCAGAGAAATTGTTGATGTTGATGACCCATGCCTGGAGGTGTTCAAGGCCAGGCTGGATGGGGCTTTGAGCAATGTGGTCTAGTGGAAGGTGTCCCCGCCCATGGCAGGAGGGGTTGGAACTAAATGATCTTTTGTGTACCTTCCAACCCAAACTATTCTATGACTCTATGATTTCTCTGACTGACCTCAGAACTGTCAGGATTTCATTACAGAGTCTATGTCTGTCAATAACCTGCTGTCAATAACCTCTCTGTCAATAACCTGCTTTCTAATTTAGAGGAACTCATTTTACATGTCCTACTGCCCTTTCGGATAAAGGCTTTCACAACAAACACATGCTCTTTTATTTTTCATAACACAGGGTCTGATCTCAGTAGAAGATGCTAAATTTTCTTGGAGTAAGAATAATAACAGTAATAATATTTCTTAAACTTACCTACAGTAGCAGCTGTGCCTGGGAAAAAACGATCTTCACAAAATCGTCTTAAGAATGAAGTCTTTCCGACACTCGAATTGCCCACAAAAACTATCTTGAATAAACGGTCTGGGACAGAGTTTATTCTCTCCTCCTTCAAATAAGAGCAAACATTAGTCTTCAGCTGCTCTCACTATAAATACTGTTGTATCTCCAATTTGCTTTGTCTTGAAGGCTAACTGAGATAGGAAAAAGAAGAGATTTTATCTTATTTTGTTCTCTATTACTCATCAAGTAATATTCTATTTCCTAAAATAACTCAGGCTTTCAGATGTTTGCTATGCATCATTCCGGATGATTTGAAGTGCAGTTGTTTGGACTGAAGTCTGGAAGTATACTGAATATGAACCTTGACATGAAGCTGTATGGAAAAATGCATTAAATTGCATTGGCTCAGCATGAGGCAAAATGAAACAGTGTATGTTCATCCCTGCAAATCAAAAGCTGCACAGAACTGTGCTATACCAACAACACAGAGGAAACAGCACATCTTCACAAAGTAAAAATATACTGAAGCATGACAGAAAGAAGCAGAAATTATGTAGGAGAAAAAATAAAATAAAATAAAATAA
>VXAV01005725.1:1268-15024 GCA_013399715.1 Alectura lathami | reverse complement strand
TGGATTTCAGTACAAAGTACTTAAGTGCCCTCACAATTTCTGGCTCGTAAAATAGAACAGTCACGTGCCTGGTGTGCATGTGAATAAATTATCTGCTAGTAACCTCATTCTGTCGTCACTCACATCAGCGTTTCTCGAGAGTAACCGTATCACCTTACATAAACTGATTTAGGCCTTCGATCTGCAAGTTACACCCAGAAGGATCTTAATTTTAAAGAGAAGTTATTAAATGTGAACATAAAATAGGTGTTTACTTTTGTGAGCTGATGTGTCAGATGCGTATTTCTGGAATTGTAGTCATCCATTTTGAAATTATTTTCTAAATTTGTTTCCAAGTCAGAGTTAGAGGATAAGATGTGAACAGGAACTATGTCTTCACCAATGTAACGCATGTAACAATGCTGACTTTTGTAGTCCCTGTTCAGTAACCACAGGAGCTAAACCTTTGCTGGACGTACAGTGTATTTTGATGGGAGAATACAGGGAAAAGGGGTGGTAGCGGTAATCGTTACACTAATTTCTTCCGATACAGTTCTAAAGCTTCATGTAACTGCTGAAAAATATTTTGCTACAAAAGGTATTACTTAGCAAATGGAAGCCAAAATTAAATCCTTGCATACTTAACACTAAATCTGTAGCACTCTTCCATGAATGTGAACGCTTTCAACAGTGTTTTTGTGTTCAGGCTGAGCTTGCTGATTCATTCTATGAGAATTCTCCTGCTTTCTTAAAATATGAGTGCTCGTCCAACAACATGCCATTACTTTTGCATGTGCATGCAGTGTGTGTATTTTTTTGATGAGCAGTGTCCACTTGAGCCAGCCTGTATTACAGATGTCTTCCTGCCTTCTATCTGCAGGAGAGCATGAGCCGAAGCACGTTTAATTCTCCTTTTAAAACCTGTCTGCAAAAGGGAACTCTGCAGAGGCAACCTTTAGAGGCTGGCCACCAGTTCTGCAGGAATTCAAGCAAGAACTTGAATATTCACTTACATAGTTGGCACAAAAAGTGATGGCCACAGGCAGTGAGGTGGCTGTTCTGCTCCCGCCGCTGGTGCAGAAGCTATCCCGCTTCCTCTGACACCCATTTGAATTACACCTTCCACAGCGTTGCTTCTCATTTTTGCTGGTCAGAGAGGAAAAGAACTGGGCCAGCAGGCTTACTACGCTTCATTTAAAAACCAGTCTGTATCTAGGCTGTTATAATTCAACTGAAACTTGAAGGCAATCAGAAAAGCCCTTCAAAATCTTAGCCCCCTGTAGGGAGGAAAATCGGTACAAGTGAAGAGAGTCAATGCAGACTGAACATCACGTGTAAACAAACAGGAGGTACAATATCTTTAACACCATGTTAAAAAAGCATAGGAATTTCTTTTGTAAACAGAACACACTTACAGTGAGATGCTTTCCAATGAGCGTTAACTACCCAACAGCTGCCCCCAGCGGGGTCCACAGCTGTGCGCCGCAAGTGGGAATTTGTTCAGCCAATTGCTAACAAAATCTTTTCAAAGTATGGAATCACACTTTTTTGCTATTTCATCGACCAAAAACAAGCTTTTGACCAAAACGTTCGACAGAGGAAGATGTGCAAACCAAGTGCCTTGAACGGAATAACAAGAATGCGCTCCATATTTGGGTTCTCAGATTCTGCTTTATTCGCCCATTCCTGACCAGGTGGTGGCAAAACTGCTGCTACTTATATTGTAGTGCCCTCTGCCCTCCAGGATGCTTTTGATTTTCAGTCATGATCAGGAAAGCTAAACCTATAAATTGCCCAGCAAAAGGCAAGCTCATGAACACTTGGCCTGTTTGCGTTACGAGATCTAAGAAAGGTCATCTGCTTTAAGAAGAGGAGAGATTATTTTCTATGTTATGCATGATAGGTACTTATGGCCCTAGCTTTATTCCTCTGGTAGTAAACTATGTTTATTTTCTCTTCTACTGACAGAAGTAATAAGAATAGAAAGGCTTTTGGTGGTAATGTTTCTGTAGCTTTAAGCAAGCTGCACACAAAATAGCCCATTGTAATTCTTACTGGGAGAACTACTTCCCGTTGTTTCTCCATGATGTACGCATGCAGTTTGTCTGTGATCCTCTGCGTTTTGCTGTGATTTGCTCCGGGTTCTAAGCATGAATTTGATTTTGCAAAGTAAACACACATTGTGGGGAAGCAAATTATAGATAACTACTTCAAAAAGTCTGTTGGAAATTAATTGCTGGCCATTTGGGCTGGATGCTGGGGGGCTGTTGATGGATGCTTTCTGAGCAGACCTGTAAGGGATGAGTGCATGTGTTTACATTTACTGCAGTCATCCGTTGCCTATTCAAAGGAGAGATCTGGGAATGCTCCCTTGGGGAAACCTCTGTGCCACACGTGCTTGGCAGAGGAAGATGAGCTGATGTCTCCTCTGTGTGCAGTCACTGGTTGCTGCCTCCTCTTGCCATTGAATTCCGGATTCACCCGCAGGGACATTGCTATGTGTATGCTCCCACTTCCACCTGCAGCTTCTGGTTCCCAGGGTCCCCTCTCCCTTTGTCAGGATCCCTGCTGACCAGAGCTTATCCTGGCTGTAGGAGGGAAGTTTTCCAACTGAGCATCATGAACAAGGAAGGTGACGCAGACCTGGTCTAGTATGTTTTTATCTCAATCCAAGTGCTACTAAAACAGTTGTAGGCACTGTTATTAAACAAATCTTAAACAATTTTATCAAATTCTGTGAAGGAGCTGAAGGGAAACAAGATTGAATGGCTTTGAGACTTCTACCGTGTGGCCACATTGAGATAAATTGGCTTTGACTTTTAATTTTTGACATGAGCTTGTGAGAAAATAAAACTTTTTTTTTTAAAAAAAAAAAGAAAGGTAATATATTGAATCTGATTTTTAAAGATGTCCTAAACAGAGACCTTCACCTTACCTTCCCACCTGTGCATGGCTAGTTAGAATTTGCCAGGTTCTTCTACATTATTTTTGGTATTAAAATAAATGGAGGGTTGAGAGATGAAAGTGACATCTGTTCATCTACAAATTGGGTGTTAGTTGAGCATGCCAAAATTTAAGAAATAAGTGTCTTAAAATCCTGAAGTGTTTTTTGTAAGCTCATACAATATACCTAGTCTTAATAAGGTGGGCAGGGTGGGGGAAGGAAAGTAATCTGCTGCTCCTAGGAACTTAGATTTATGATGCCCTTACTTTCTGCAGACTTCAGTGTGAAAAAAAAAAAAAAATTGTGAAAATCTCATCAAAGAAAAAAAAAACTGAAAACAAAAAAAAAACTGATAACTTTTCCAGAAAATAAGCTTCTCAAAAAGTATTTTAAGACTACCCACAGCTGAGTGCCTAGAACAAGTGAGGGAGATCATATTTTTCTTAACCCATCTCAGAAACACGAGCCTGGCAGAAACAATCAGTCAGAACACCATGCGCTTCTGCCTGCCTCTACCGAGTCTGCCCTGCTTGCATTCTGAGAGCGTACAGAGAGACTTTTCCTGCCCAGAAACAACCAGGATGGGGGCTGCCAGTAGAGTCGAGCAGGATTCCATCCAGCAACATCGGCCTGCTGTTGCACTGCGTGATGGTCGTTGCGTTATCCTGAAGAACAGCAACAGCACAAATGCGCCTGGTGCTCTGGTGCAGCGCGCTGAGAGGCACCGGTGGGAGCAGTGCCCAGCCCGAGACTCCTCCAGTTGTTGAAGCAATCGGCTTCTGTGTGAACGGTTTTGTAGTGCTCGAAGGGAAGCAGAGCAAACAAAAATAAGCTATCTCTGTATAGCCCGAGGCAGTTTTCTTCTGTCAGAGAGTGGGAAGAAAGCCAAGCCCCTAGTCACATAAGCACGCTGCTAGCTTGCCATCTGTCCAAAAGCAATTACTTGGAAATGGCAGGTGAGGTGGGAGAAGGAGGTTATACCTCAGCTGTAAAGCGGAGCCGGCGGGAGGCACTGATCTAGTGCTTGCAGCCCAAGAGTCTCTCTTCTTGACAGGCGGGTAACTCGCTGCCAGTGCGGCCCTGCAAGCGTGGTGAGCAATGGGGCTCACTGCTGGAGGGCGGGGGGCTTCGTGCAGCACAGCCTGCCCTCAGGCTGCCACGTTGGAAGCTGTGCGACCCACGCTTTCTTGCCAGCCGCAGGAAATGCCTTCAGAGGGCTGGAGGAGAAAATGAATGCATGCAGGTAAACCCGATTGTGCTGGAGACCCTACAAAAATATCCCTGTTGCCCTCTGTACTGCTTTGCCCAGTGCGGTGGAAAACACAGGCGGTGCTGTACACTGCTCCCACCTCCGAATGGCCAACAAAGGGTCGGCTGCTCCAAGGCACTGCATTCCTGCCCTTTTTGTTTACCTTGCCCCTGGCTCCTTTGCTCACTGCCATGGTTAGCAGTTCGTACCTCTCTGCCCATGGAGAAGAATCGTAAGGCTCCTGGCAGAGCCTTGGGCCAAGCCCACACATCCCAACAGTCAGCATGGAAGTCCCCTCCCCTCAGTGCAACGTGCTGCTTCGGCACTAGCAGGAACCAGGCCCCGCACCCAGGACAAGCCGCTCAGAGACACCCAGGGACATGGTGAGGTCTCCCGTGTGAGCTGGCCTTCCTGCAAGCCATCCCACGGGGCATGGCACTGCCCCAGCTACCCCTCAGCGCCTTCCCACTGTTCCTGCCTGTTCCGTCTCCTTTGAGCAATCTGGGTGCCAAGGGCCTCTTCAGAATTGCAGCCTGCTGATCTTGTAGATGTTGACTCAGACACAGTCACATCTGCGTGCAGGTTGGGGTTGGTGACTACAGTCAAGATTTCATTTATTTTATTTTTGTAGCATTTATTTTTAAAGATGGGACACAAAAATTCCAGAGGATAGAGACTCATCTGCTGATCATGTGAAGAGGGTGACTGAGCAGCTGCTTGGGGCTGATCTCTGGGCAAGCTGAACACAACACGCACGCTGCCGGTCTGGTTGAGGAGTGAATCTTGGAGGGAAGATACCAAGAGCCCACCAGCAACACAAGGAAAAACACGAAAACTGAAGGCCTTTCTGCAGTTGCCTTGTCACCTGCTAGTCCTGTTTGAGTCTCAAGCATCTTCCAGCTCTTCCGCTTTGCATCCCTCCTTTTCTTGTTTGATAGTTTTCCAAGGCAAGAAAAATGTGGGAGCTGCTTGGGAGTCTGGAACCTGGCAGTTAATTGGCTTCATACTAGGCAAATCTCAATAAGTATCAGAACTTGAGGCTGGAACTAAGAACTTGGAGCTACGCAGTCAGTGAAGTGGGCAAAATTTCCATATCTTCTCCCATGCTATGATTCCCATTCCCAGTTGAAGGGGGTTTCCGCTAGAAGTGATGGGTGGTTTTGAATGCCACTATTTTTAAGATGTTTGCTTTGTGAGCAGGAGCTCGGTTTCCAGACAATGCTGCGTACTCACAAGCCTCCAGTCTCTTAGCAGATCTCAAGCTGATCAGAATAAAAAGTCAGAAGAGAAGAAAAAGAAGAGAATAGGAGCAGCAAATAGATAATTTTTGTTGTGTTAGGGATGGACCCTGAGCAGCACTCTGGGAACAATGATACAGGTTATTCAGAGAGAGGTCAAGCCACTTTACCTAATAATTAAGAGATTTATATGTGAGAAGTTTTTGCAATTACTGGGAATGGATGGAAGTGAGGGAAGATGACAAGAATAATGAAGACAGGGACTTGGGGAGCACTTTAATGATGAGGTAATGCAGCTGGAAGGTTGTAGTGAAATGAGGATAGAAACAGCGTGTAAGGAGGGTCCGAAAAGCTCCTTTAGGTGGCTTTGGAGGAAAGGAGCCATACCCTTTTCCTACAGGGAGGCAGGGCTTTTAACAAGGTGGTAGACCTGCTAACTTAAAATCTTGGGAATATGGGGGCTTGGTGGTCTGGTTTCCACTAGGCACAAAGGAGGGGCTGCTTTTAGCCTGAGGCTTCATCATCCTGCTTTACCTTAGGGATTGCTTCACTTCTGTTTTTTCATTTGTTTGTTTTTTTCCATGAACACCAACATGTTCAATAGTTGGCCACTCTAAAAGTCAGCTGGACAGCCTCCCTGTAATTCCATACCTGTCGCTGAATTTTCTGCTCATCCTCCTAATGACTGCCATCAGTGCACTGCTAAGTATACAGAAAACACATGTCTGGGAGCTTCTGTCCTGCTCAGAGCCCTGACCTGGTGCTCTGCCTTGGCACCAGCTTGTGTGGGTCCCCTCTCCTGCTCTGCCCCTGACTTCACCCTGTTAGCTCTCCTGCCAGAGCCAGGCTATGGGTTCTTTTCTTTGCCTTTCTACTGGCATGGGACCAGCCTGCAAGCCTGTTGGTAAGCTCGCGGATGGAAAGCATGGTTGTGCTCTCAGTGATGATTAACATGAAACATAATTGATAGAACTGAAGTTTCTTAGTACAGTATCACCATTGAAACAGCTGTAAACTAGTGCTAGAATGTCAAGGGCAGAGAGGAGTGACTTTACAGCTCTGTAAGCCAGTATGGCTTCATATGCCACCCAGCCAGAAGAGCATCTGCATCTGCTGCAAACTCCTTTCCCTTCTAATTCAGCATCAGCGTTTTTCAAACACGGTCTCAGTTTGAATGACTGATGCGTTTAAGTAGGTCAAAGTGAACGCAAATAAATAGGTCTTTGGTTTGGTGTGGGTTGTTTTTTTTTTGTTTGTTTGTTTGTTTGTTTGGGTTTTTTTGGTTGGGCTTTTTTTCGTTGATTACTTATTTCTAGAAGGCAATTGCAGGAAGTTTCTTGTGAAAGATATTTTTACACAAACCAGAAGGGGGCAGTGGGAGCTAACAAATAATCAACAACATGCCTCAGCTGTAGTAATAACCAACAAAACTCCGCTTGTTTCGAGATACTCAGTGCCTGATTTCTTAACGTGTTTCAGTACTGTGGGGATAGAAAAAACAAACAAACAAAAATTCTTTAATGGCTCAGACTAAAATCTTTTAGACAAGGCAGAAATCATTGGAAATCATCCTTTTCAGGATTTTTTCATCCAAAGCAGTCCTTGTCAAACAAGAGCATCTCAATACCAGCAGCTGGGGCTACACTGCACAGGACAGGTTACTTTCAGTCACTACTGGGGTTGAAACATGGAGGGGTTTCTGGCAGCAGTCCGTCTAGGCTGGACTCAAGCAACAGTCTCAGCCATTTGGCACCTTCACCCTCTGGGGTGGAGTCTGTGGCTTCTCTCAGACTTTAAACTGGATTGAAGGGAGGAGAAGAGCCCTTCACGTAAAGTCACCACAAGCAGCGTTCACTGTGACAACCCGTGGCCGGTGCTTTGGTAGCTGTAGGAACAGCTGAACTGCAGGGTCAGGGCAGAGCTCACGTTAAGGCCTTCATCCCCGCAGCCCATCCCCACCTGACCCTGCCCACTCCAGGTTACTGCGCTGTGGGTCCTGGAAGTCTGAACCGGGAGCGTGAGCCTTGGCCCTCCGTGCTTATCCCAAACTGCCCTCTTACTGCCTTTACCAGTGTAAAACCAGTCTGTGTCCTCTTACTGGACTGTAACCATCAGGACCTGGAGCCAAATCCCAGAGTCCCAGGCCCGGCAGTTTTGAAGCATGGAACTTGAGAAACAGCCACAAAAGCATTTTATCATGGCACAGCTCTTAGGGACTGCTCCATGCATCAGTGCTGGGCAGCAGGTGGCCCTCCAGCAGTAAGTGGCTTTAACCTCAAAGACTCACCTCCAGCAATTTCTAGACCTCAGAAGAAGTCCTGAAGTATCCTTAGCAAATTTGCAGACCTGGTCTTCAGTGTGGCTTTGCATGGCTGCTTTCCCCTAAGACAATAAGCTCCAAGACTCTCATTTTATGGCCAAGTTTTTCTTTCTCTAGTTTTCTCCTGTATTACAGCTTGGTGGATGGGTCCAGCCTTCACCAGCAGCCCTGGGAGGTTATTCTGTCTTTGCTCTCCCTCTTAGCCTCACAAAGGCACTGCTGTTTGTGTGCATCTGTCTGTGCAGTTTGATTTCTCTTACACCACTCACACATCTGCAGGGAGCCTCCTCGTTGTGCTGCACAGTTGAGAGGCTTCTTTAATTTTGTAATTTACTTAATGTGCTTAAAAAGCAACCCAAAAATAAATGTAATTGGACTCCTGGGAGGAAGGCAGTAGGGAGAGGAAAGCCCTGAGAGTAAAGGGAAGGGATTCGTTTGTATCATCTTCACGGCTTTCCTCTAACTGTCCCACGGCCTGCATTTGCTGGGCCTGTGTTACCTTGCTGTGGGGAGGCCTGCTGAGGAGACCCCAGCCACAGAGCAGACCCGGGCTTGGTGCCGGAGGTTGTGCTGTTTCCTAACGCTTGTCATCTCACTGCTGCACAGAGCAGAGGAGCGCTGGGGTGCTTTCTGGCACTGCTTCTTAACAGTGAGGAGAACGATTCCCTGGATTAGGAGAGCTGAGTCTTGTGTTTAAATTGCTGGGGCTGAGGAGCTCCTGCTGAAAATCATTCGCATGGCCTCTGAGAAGTCCTGCTCTGCAAACAGCGCATGCCAAGCAGCTTCAGTGGCAGTACGTTTGGCTTTCAGAGACTTGACTGAAGGATCCCAGGCAGAAGTTTGACCCTACTAACATTTGCAAATGTGCCTTTTTCTAGTTGATAGTGAATTCTCCCTCTCACATACAGCAACAGATGCAAGAGAAGAGATGGGGTTCTTCCTGAGACTTTCTGGTTCTGTATACTCATTTGGAAATCAATTTAATGCATTTTAATTGCCTATTTTTCTCCTTGGTTTTCTCTTTACAGCTACACACCAGCAAAAAATAATAAGTTAGAGTCTAGCCAGGCAGGCTTCTAATGAGGAAGCTTGAATCAAGAAGATTTTAATTTTCAGCATTTGTTCCTCAAGATAGCTATTTCAGAATACGAGGGTGCCACAAAGCAGGAATGTTGCCACCAGCTAGTGGAGGAAAAGCGTTGAGCTTATGCCTCATTTTGCCACACTAAGAACCAAACACTTACCTCCTTGACCAAAATATAGGAGCTGGCGATCCACTTCAGGATGCTGGACCCCTCAGCCAAATCACCCCTATAACAAAAGCACCCGTTGTGCATGAAATACGGTGTGGAAAAAAAAAGCACCTTTTGGAAAGAAAAAGGTTGGGAAAAAAAAAAAAAAATAAAAAAAAAAATGAGGGAGATAAAATCTAAGATGTGAAGGCAGATAGGGATATGCTGACAGCTCAGCCTCTTGCCAGCCTTTCACGATACCCATGGTAGAGAGAAACTTCTGGCTGTGCCAAGCTGATCTAAGGGCTTCTCAGAAACTCTTCCTCCATGGAGCTTTTGCTGAGGAACAGGATTTAGGCGAGGTCCATGGCACCCCTCGGCAGGTAGAGCAGGCAGAGCTGCACGCAGTTAGGCTGGGAGCTGGGATCACAGCCAGGCACCGCTGAGGAGCCTGCCCCTGGCACTGGCTGGTGTGGTTCAGCCATGACCTGGGTACCTCTGAACGTCCTGTCTGAAAAGCTGCCATTGCTGCTGTGGCAGTACACACCAGAGACACCTGCATTCAGCATCTCCACCGCAGCCCTTCGTTTCCAATGCAGGCAGCATCCTACCATCTCATCTTTCAGTAGCTGGAAAGCTCCAAATTCCATCCCTGTCCCAGGCTGTTGTCTCTGGAAGGACTGAGCAGCTCCCGATGACTGGAGGGGAAGAGAGCACCCTGCTTTCCACCACCAAGCAGTAGCTCATCATTACCCACTTCATCTGAAAAGCAAAGGATGCTCCTCAACAGTGCGTAGTCCCAGGTGAGGGAATAAAGCCTTGGTACCTCATTTCCTCACCTGGAAAATATGTACTTTGTCCCTCAATGCCCCTCATCCGCTGGGTCGTCCCATCATGCTGAAAGCACTGGGGGAAGGGGGATCAGGGATTGGTGTTTGCAAGCATCTGGCACAAGGAGCCGTAGTCAAAATTGCTGCCAGAGCAGTCCAAGTCCTATTCATAACCTCTGTGAAGGTGAGCTCAGAAAAGTTTAAAGCAATAATTTAGTGTTTGCTGGAGTTTAACAAGGCTGATTCCGCATCAGAAAATGAGGTCAGTAAAAAGTGTACAAGTATTGGAATATCGATATTAAAAGGATAAAAACTTGGGTGAGGGAAGAGGGAAGCACAATAAACAGGAGCGCGTGCACGAGGAGAGCTAACAGGCAAGATCTCCTGGAGCTCAGTGCTGGGACTGGCTCTGTTTAAGAGTTTTATACAAATGAGCCCAGGGCTGGCGCAAGCTGCTTGGTGTCCAGACACAGATGACATCATGATAGCAGCGGAGGCTGCTGATAAACTTCAGGAATGCACCAGCTACAGGAGGATTTGGAGTCGCTGGGGGAATAGGCTAATGCAAAGGAATTCAACATTACACAATGGAAGGCTATTTGCACAGAACCAATGGCACTCTTAAATGCAACTTTAATGAAATAGAGCAGGAGGAAACTAATACAGGAAAAGCCCTGGGCTGGTGATGAGGAGCGGTAGGGGTAGCAGCAGCCCAAGTAAGAGTGCAGCAGAGAACTCAGGACTCCACACTGGGTCGCTCTTCTCATGTGGCAAGCGGGATGCTCTTGGCACACAGCTCAGAGCCTGGAACCTGCCGCTGATTACAGCGAGAGGGAGTACAGAGGGCACCGAGCCACTGCCAGACTGGCTCTGCATCAGGGCCTGGGGCCTTGGCGCTGAGTGAAGGTGCTGCCAGAGCACGGCTGGGTGGGGGCGGACGAGGACGTGTGGTGCCCAGGGCACGTGGTTATGGCCACAGCCCAACAGCGCATGGGTCTCAGTCAGACTGTCCCAGCTCTGGTGGCCGCGGGGTAAGATGCTCGGAGACTGCTGCCGGCAGATGGGAGATGATGAGGAGTGACAAGGTCCTGTTGTTCAAAGCAGATTTTCCAGGGGTGGAAGGGCCCCATGCAGCCTTTGCAGTGCTGCAGGCAGCCGGCCCGGCCTCGTCTCTGTCCTTCTGGGTTACTGCTGCTGCAGAGTCTCCTGCAGCAGCCCTGCTCCTGCCGGTGGACCCGACGTCTGGAAAAGGCTGCTTGCGCTGCCGGGAAGCGGAGGCGTGCTCCCGTGCTGAGGATGGATGAGGTGACATAGCCCGCTCACAGGGCACAGCAAGCCCTACACGCTGTGGCCCCTGGTCTCCCAGACATCGTAAATCTCGCCTTCCCCTTCCCCCGGAGGGGAATCAGCTCTGCTGCCAGCTTGAGCCCCTGCACCCAGCCAGGCTTTCCTGCAGTAACTGCTCTGAGGTGAGGCAAAAGACCTCTCAGCACCAGCAGCCAGGGAAGTCTGAAACACATGAAATATTTCTGGAGCGAAAATGAGCGGTCTGGTAAAAAACTTTGTCGCTATTCCTCTGCAAGTCCGTCTGCACCGCATGAGCATTAAACATTGCCAATTCTTTCACAATATTTTACAAACAGAGTTGATACGTGTACTATACAAGTTCTTACTTTCCAGCCACCCACTGCACTCCGAATTTCACTGGTGGTGCCCAGAAGAAACCCGTGTTTCCACACTCGACAGCCATCCAGCTGTGCGAGGGGATCCCGGAGGATCCCCGCCATGGGTACAGAGTGCACCACGCAGGGCGGGAATCACCTCTTCCTCACCTGCCCAGGATTCAGGATTTGGGAGGGGGCGAACTCAAAATGAAATGAAGTGGCACCAACACGGCGTATGTTGTCGTGAAACTGCTGCCCTGAACTAACGCCTCTGTTTAATTCAGCCTTCTGCAGGTGGGTCTGGCGTGGCTGTCTGATGTCTGTCATTATTTTAAAACGTCACTGTCTGAATGGGTGGCTGTAGCTGCAGAAAGGTGCAAGGTCCTTTTCCTGCAGTCCCTGGCTGGGTTCCTACACGTTCACTTACAAAGAGCCCACTAAATCAAAAGCCAGGTAAATCAACAGAGCCCTCAGCGTCGTAATGAGACTGGCTACAGGGCAAATTACAGCATTATTCAGGCACACAAAGTTCCTCCTCTGGCATTTGTCCTGCTAAGTGCAATGCACCTTAAATGTGGCAAAATGATTTCTGGCAGGCTCAGGGAGAGACTGTGTCTGGGAGATGGCAGGCTGGCCCGAATCCCTGCCTCTTCACTAAAGTTGTGCTTTTGGGCACTTAGGGCAGCAGTTGGCCATCACCATCGTGATGCACACCCGGTGGTTGCTCAAGAGGCTCGCTGACGCATCTTCAGAATGGTGTAGAAGCAGCCACAAATGCTGGCCACGCACTCACTCAATTTTCAAGGCAGGGGATTAGCAATATTTTAATTAGGGACCTGGTCAGAAAAGTTTGAGGCTTATAAACCTTTTGTTACAATGGATGAAATTCTGAACAGATGCTGATGCTTTTGAAGCTGCCAAGATCCAAAAGATGGACCCAAGGAGATGGCCATTAGTATAGGTGTGAGATATAAAAGACGAGGAGCCCCAAACAGAACAAATTACTGTTTGTACCCCAAACAGTTGTCTTTTTCTGATCCACGTGTTGGATTACTGGATCCCCTGTGTGTGTTGTAAGAAAGCATTTGATATTGGTAAACACTGCAGACAGAAGTCCCCTTGTCCGGCTTTCAGGACACTTTTGTGCAAAGTTGAAAGATTCCCAATGTACAGGCCACCGAGCAAAGAAAAACAACCTGTCCCAAGTGTTGCAAGCGGGTCGAGGGGCACATTGTGAGCAGCAGCCCTACCTGGCGGTGCTGGGCTACCAACCTACAGGCTCTGCTGAGGCGGTAACTAGGGCAAGTTGGCTAAAGAGGTTCCCTGAGAAATACCGCGGCTGCACAGGTAGCCTCATGCGAGGCTGCCTGCTGAGGCCCAAAGGAAGGGATGCGGGAGCACAGTGCTGGAGGGAGAGCACGCACTCCCCAGCCCCTCGTTCCCCGCGGGGCAGAGCCTCTTCTTGCCAGCAGCACCCCAAGGTTCGGCCCCACGGCCAGCTTCCCCCACCCCATCAGGCCACGCAGCTGCCTGCGCTCGGGGCCAGCACCGGGAGTAACCCGGTCACCGGCCGAACGCGGCCAGCACGGCTGCGGCCTGTGGAAGGGAGCACGCCTCCGGCCCGGCGGGATGCGCGGTGGAGAGGGACTGCCCAGGGAGCCCGTCCGGCTCTCCTCTTCCATGAGGCACCCAGCAGTGCCGCAGACCCGCTGGCCCTGCGGCTAGAGGCAAGGGGGGCCCGCTTCAGGTCCCCGCTGCCTCGGCGCTGGAGGTCACTATGAATTGCTGCAGGTGCTCCAGGGTTGCCTTCGGCCACTGCTATACAGCTCTTTGTGTGTGTGTGTGTGTGTGTGTGTGTGTGGAAAGAGCTGTAGGTTTATGTCTTGGAAACTCCAAATTAACTAAAACCAATTGTAGCCATGGCAATTACGGGTAGGGGTTAGCTGTTGGATTTAGGAAAACGAAGAAAACAATGACTCCACGTCTGCTGCAGAGGCCGGCCGGGCAGCGCAGAAGAAAGGACTTGGCATCTGGGAAGTGGCTTTTAAAAATGGCCAGGGCGCGTTTGCTACAATAATCCACTGAAACAACAGCCGTCTAAAAATAGGGTTGTTTTCTGTACCAAGCTCCTTTTAACTCCGTTAGTCATCACCAGCTCCCAAAATAAGACCCGTGTAACAGTCTCTCCTAGTAGCGGCTGTAAACAAACTCCGGGAGGCGGCAGGCGCAGGGGAACGGGAAGAGGAACCGCGGCGGAGGCGGGGCGGCAGCGGGCGGCCCCGGGGCGGCTGCGTGGGGCG
>VXAV01005722.1:161052-191349 GCA_013399715.1 Alectura lathami | reverse complement strand
ATGATCTTTGAGGTCCCTTCCAACCCAAACCATTCTATGACTGTGTAAGATGAAAATGCTGCACAGACAAGGGTATGTCTCCTGCATGATGGAAACCATCCCTGCTGTGTCCCAAACAAGGAGATGCCTTTGAAGCCTGTGTCTGCAAAGTGACCGACCTAAACCCAGCCATCCACTTCAGCTGATGGCTAAATACGCTCTGCTCAAGTGTCAGTTACGGTTTAATTGATCCCTGTGTATTTGCACTACTTAAAAAAAAATCCTAGACTGTGCTGGAACAAGTACCTCCGTTTCTCCCGGCCCTTCGTCCAGCAATCTGTGAAGTTGTTCCCCAGCAAAACAAGTTATACAGAACAGTGTCTCTGTGCAAAGCTGATACAGAACTTTAATTAATAATTAAAGAGTTGACTCTATCCTTTCCAGCCTTGATAAAAACATCAATCCAGAAAACAAACAAACAAACAAACAAACTTCTAGGTATTTAAATTTTCTCTTAGCCCTTGAACTGCCAAACTGAAATTGCTACCCAAGTGGCGATGGCAACTACCCCACTGCCCAAATGACAACTTGGTTTCAAAGTCAAGGTTCTTTTTGCAGGTCCCCTGAAAGGCTCAGTCTAACAGAAACAATTTTGAAGTGTCTGAAACACAAAGGCTAAAAAAGCTTTTCACAAAACATGGCAGTATCAAAAGGAAATGGGCTGGTCCTATCCCAGCGGCACCAGCACCGGTCTGTGGTGCAGGACACCAGTTTCAACAGCCTGCTGCTTCCAGAGACCGAGGCCCCAGCCCCCCTCACGCCAGGAGCCTGCTTCAGCCGCCGCTCGGGGCCACCCGAGGGGGGACACAGCGCTGCCACCCCGGACAACGTCACAGCGCAGGAGGGAACGGCGGCACCGGTGAGGTGACAGGAGAACAACGCTGGGCCTCCGAGCAGGGTCCAGACCTACTCGCTGATTTCGAGCAGCAATTAAATGCAATTATGAGCAATCTTTGTAACAAGAATCGAAACAAGCTCCGTATGTCGAGCAAATTCCTATCTAAGCTTGTAATCTGAAGCAAGTCACTAAGCACAATTCTTCACTCCCTGCACTGTTATTAAGGCCCCATCTTCCTGTTCACTCACTTTTTCGGCCTGTGACCCCCCTCAGGGCAGCAGGCACTCACGTGCATGTTCAACAGCGGCTGGGTGCTCCCACAGCATGAATATTTACTGATGCTGATGATATTTACTGAACAGTCCCTCTCCAAACGCAAACCCCACGCATGCCAGCAGGTGCTTGGCGGCAGCGCTGCTGATGCAAACCGAGGCAGAAGTGCTGTCCTATCAGCTAATGAGCACGCTGACAGCGGTAGTAGGGGGAAATTAGACCGAAAGGGGTTCCAGCTGCTCAGCTGGCAGACAGCTACAAGTATACTATACAAAAATGCAGTGAGGCCTTTGAAAGCTAAAAAAGGGGGACAGAATGTATAAAATCCAATCTCGTTGGGAACATATTCCCTCTTTCCAAGTAGATTCCTGATGGTGTCCTTCCTTGCAGAAGACAAACACAGTTGTAAAGCCTTTGTTTCACTGGAGTTCCACCTATTTTCCACATACACGAAATAAAGTTTTTCTGGATTTGTCCTGACCTTTGCACAAGGTTATGCTTTGTTTCCCACTGCGCCCTCTTGGGCTTTTTTCCCCACCAGAGCCTTCTGTAGGGAGGAAAGAAAAAAAGGAAAGCTCTCAGGTACCAGCCGCCAAGTCTGAGCCTTCACTACCCACAACGTGACAGCTCGTGAAACAACTTCACACGTGCCCTCTCAGAAAGAATACTGCTGGTTTAAAAAAGAACTGCTTAATTTTAATTTTAAAACACTTTATACACAGCCTTTTCTGTTCTTCAGTTTCAGAGCTCAGCATGCATTAAAGGTCGCTTCAAGTCTCTGCCCATGGAGAGTGCTCACATGACACCAAGAAAGTCTCCTTTGGCAATTTTGTTGTGTGAGACTGTGACACCAAGGAAATACGTTCACACACCTACTTGCAGAGTATTTGGTTTTAGTTCTACGTGGGACACACACCATAGTTAAGTGAAAGCCTACCAAGCAACACAGTGCTCCCCAGTTCAGATTCTTGTTGTAACAAATATTATAGTGCTTACATTTGAATGGCTGAACTAGATTTCACCAAAAAAGAGCAGCTAAGTGGGCAATTATTTCCTTTGTTCTCCTTCTTGCTTTTAGCAATAGCTACTTTAACTCAGACTTAAAAAAAAATTATACTTCTCTGCAATGCAGTTCCTCTGCAAGTGCATTTGGAAATTAAACTACGCACCACAGGCCAACAGCAATCAACCTGAGTCCATCAGGTGCCGCCTTTTGAGGAAACGATTACAAAAATTCCTTCACCTGCTGCACAGAGGGTCTGTGACAAATCCAGAACCTTGCAACCCAAGTCAGAGCTAACTGCTGGTATGGAGACAAAGCAGGAGGCCCCGCACTCTGAACTACTTTGCAAATGGACAAACAATCATCGCTTACACAACCTATTTGCACCACAGCTCGGATGAAGTGTAATTTTAAGTCCTTCAGATACTAATGAGGCTCCCGGCGGTGAAATGCTGACCGTGCACCCCAGCAGCTCCCCACCTCCCTCTAGAGGAAAAGACTGAAGGGGAAGGGGCCGCGTCTGCTCTTTCTTCATCTGGGCTTTTTGTACACCGCAGGTCCCCGCAGAAGCTGACTCCCTTGTGCCACGGGAGTTCAGCCGAACGCAAGGGCCGCCCTGAGGTACCAACTGCTGCTTCAGCGCGAGGCATTTCAGTTCGCAGATGGATGGCTTGAATAGTGCTGCTAGAAAGCAACGCATTTTATTGTGTCTCTGCATTCAGCTGGGTGCAACATGACTGAAAGCTTCTTCCGGCTGCAAGACTCAACATTTACACATTTTACATTCTAAAGGCTCGGTTTTGGATGAATAAGAGCCTTCATTTGAACTGAACAGCGAAATAAAGTGAAGTGTCACAGAAATGCAAATTTTCTGGGCTTATGAATCACAACAGCCCCGCACATCTGACGAATGACAACGCTTACCAGTGTTGTAGGCAGTAGGCATGGCCGAGTACACCAGTCCCTGTGGAGGCAGGCTGGGAGTTGTCACAGACACCACAGGGGTAGCAAGAGGCTGCGTAGACTGAGAACTACTTATCCTTTGGGTATTCTGTAAAGGATTAAAGATGACAACATGCCTTGTGATATCAGTTAGAGCAACGGAAAGTTATGCGCTACTGTACAAATGGCATTCAATTAAAACGTGTTTCTTGGCTTTTTGTTTTAGTTCAGGATACATACTTTTCGTCAGGGTAGGTTTTCTAAACATTCCAAGACTCCACCAAAAATTATCTTGGCAAACAGACACAAAAAATGAACTAAGACTCACTGGTCCCCCTCCTGCGCATGCAAGCTTCACACGTGTTAACTGGAGTTGTAGGACAAAAATAAATGCAATTTCATAGGGATATGCACAACAATTCTCAGAAGTTCTTAAGTGATTTAAGGAGTTTTAAGCCTTATTTTTAAAAGGGATTTAGTGCAGACTGTGAGGTGCAGTTCCGTCAGAAAAGAGATGCCCACTTTCCAGTTGTTTATCTGGTTTTCGAATTTCAGCTGCCAGCTCTGACTCTGCGCTGACTACACCTGCCCTGAAAGGAACACAGGGATCTTTTCAAGTTCTGCTGATAAGACCTTGGTGATAAAATAATCCTGCTGTTCCCATGGTTCCTGAGAAACGGCTGAAGCGCTTGTTATAACGCAGACAGGTTTCAAAGCAAACAACACTTGAGTTTATACAGAGCAACTCTGCTTTCTGACAGGAAAAACAGCCTGACTACACCGTCTCGGGTTATCTGTCCTAACTGTAGGCGTGAACAGTCTCTCTGCCATGTTCTGGAATGATCACCTGTAGCAAACACATCACTCACACTGAGCTCTTCAACAAAATTCGCTGGTTAGAAAACCTTGCATCAAATACGGTGCTGAATGCCACCGGGCAGCAAAGCTGCTCTGTCACGGAGCACGCTGCTCTTCAGGGAGGCAAGGCTCCATTTCCTATTTGTAAACAAGAGGTGCTCAGTTTTGCCTGCAGAATTCTTGGCTTCCCCTTCTTGCATCCAGCATTTCTACATTCTCAAAGAAGCATTCCCAGTGCTAAGGGAGCTAGATTTCAAAGTGCTCAATGTTTTTAAGGCAATCCTCCCGCTAGCTCTGACACGAGTATTGGCTACAAGAATAGTGGTTTTCCATCTCTTTGGTTTCATTTTTTCATCATTTTGGTATCATTTCCCATCTTTAGGGAGAATGAAGCTATGAGTACTTCTTCTCATTTAGGACACGCATACAATATTTCAGGATCTGTCATACCTCTGTTTTTCTCCACTCTGATCTTGAGAGAGTGAGCAGCAACAGAAATGCATTATTCTCTTCATTATAATGGGACGAGCAGGTACAGAAACTTAGCTCTACTCAAATTTAAGCTAAAACTTATGAAAACGAACTGAGGGTGATATCAATCCTCAATTAAAAACACAAAAAACTACACCCCAGTACGAAATAAAAATTGGGTGCAGCCTTCCACTGGCTACCTCCCACCCTGTGCCCAGCCTGGTGGCTCAGAGGTGGGCCAGGCCAAAGGCTCTGGCACTCGCTCAGCAGAAGCACCCACTCTCACAGCTCCCAGGTTTCAGAGCCACAGAGCCACAGGGAGTCCCACTGATTTTCTGGGCAATTTATCCTTTTAAATCACTTACGTACTTCTGAAAATCCCCACTAGACCGAGTTTATCTGGCCTAAAGATGTGTTATTAGAGCAGATCGTTGTCTGTCAGGAATTGACCGTTTTCCAAAGCTTTCTTGGACGGCAGCCTATAAAGTTGGGATTACTGTATAATGGAAAAGTTAGAGGAGCACACTGGGAAACAATCCAGACCAAAGGATTTTCCCATGGGACTTTTTTTTTTTTTTTTTTTTTTTTCTGGAGTGGATAACAAAGGTGGTTTTCTGAGGTGGTTCATTCCTGAATATAACCCCATATGAGCCGTGTTCAGACGCATCTAGTATCTGTTGCACTTGGAGATCCAGCCAATTCCTCAAGCTGGCGCAAACGACAGGAGGAACAGGGCGAGTTCGATCCCTTCCTGCACGCTGTGCGGCTGCCGCCTCTGCTTTGTGTGCTGTGCGATCGCTTCCAGCCACGCTGAATGACCGTTCACAGACACGACCTGGGACCGCCGTCCAGCACTGAAATGAGCATCAGGAACGAGCACCACCGAGAGGTTACGCTACAGGTGCGCATCACCTGGGCTATGGGGGACGGCAGCCCCGCTCCCCCTTTGCGTGCCTTTTTCCCTCAGCGGAAACTCCCACTCCTACAGCCACTAGAGGGCCCACGCTCCACACAGCATCAGACACCGGCCCTTCCCTGCCAAGTCGCATCACCCACACTGGAAGAGCGCAGCAGTTTCAGCAGGAGAACGCCTTAATTCACTCCCTTTGCATAATGCCAATTTCTGACATGTTTGCAACTCTGGTTTGATCTACGTTGTTCCTAGGTTGAATTAAAGCCTCATTTCTGGCACTGGAAGCCAGAAACTTCTTTATAAAGGTGAGAAGCTTGTGCACGACAGCTGTTGGTAACTGCTCAGTTCGCAGGTCATTCCAACCAACCTTAAAAACTGAATTCCAAAAATAATTTCCCTTTACTTTTGTCAATCTCTTGCTCATGGATAAGGTAAAAAGCAGCCAAAAGCATGCATTTATTAAGAAATTTATCTAAGTCACTACATTTTCCATGCTTTCATGCAATTAGAGCCTCATATTAGCAACAGGTCCATGTTCAAAACCAGATCAAGTTCTACAATACTCAGAATTCTTTGCCATCCCAACAATTGCACTCTGATGCAGCACCTTCTGCATGGTTTGTGCTACAGCAGCTAAACAATTTGCAAATTGCTCTAAAAATAAGTTCTGAAATATTTTAGCCTTACGTTATTTTCCAGACAGAATGCCAAATGTTAAAACCTTTTGGAAAAAAAAAAAAAATAGAAAAACACAAATCCCAGGAGCTTCCTTTAAAAAACAAAGTATCTTTCCACTGGAAAAAAAGGTAGAATAATTCATTTTGCCATTCTCTATTCCTTTTGGTAAACAGGGAACACCCCTGTGGTTTGATAATCTCACGCAGGATGAAATAATTCTGAACTCCAGAAAGGTGACCTCACCAGCAATGATGTAATCTCCATGAAAATAAGCAATGCACGGCTTGTGTTACTATCTGAAGAACTTCGTGAGTGAAGCCACGTTCTAAAAATACTTCAATAATTTAGGGGATAAGCGGTTATTTATATTTTAGACAATGAAACACATTAAACACCCTATACACATGGACAGTTACTCTGTAAGGCTCTTTTCCAATGTTCCCTCCAAGAAAAACAGAAATTGTTTCAGAGAAAAAGTAGTTTACAAATGGAAAGTGCAAGACTTTGGATGTGTATTCAACTTCAATTGGTCCGTTGTTAAGTTTGATCAGACAAATTGTATTTCAATCTGCTACCAAGGGAACACTGGAATTATTTCAAACATTTAATGAAACTACAGTTAAAAAGAACTGTAGTAAAAAGTTTTCAGCATCTTGCTCTCTCTCATCAAACAGGAGCCCAGACTCACCAACTCCAATTCATCCTCCTCCGACTGTACTCAGCAAACAAGAGGGATAACACAGTTACTGAAAATAGCATTGCTTTCAGAAGTGAAAGAAAAAGTCACATTTGTGCTTCAGGGCTTTTATTTACTTTAATTAGTAGTGTGAATTTGCTACCTGATTCTGTTCGTAATACTGCTAGAAAGTACGTTATGTAATTCAGGTCAATTAATAGAAAATACTGCACTGAAAAACCACATTTTGGCAAAATTAATGCAAAAAAAGCTTAGTAAAAACAAGGACAACCACACGTTGACATCATATGTAAATATGTAACACAGCTGTCTCTGGCTGGACTGATGCAATACACAGTGAGCTAAGTAACAAAATATTTTTCACATACAATCATTATGCCATCCCAGCATCTCCAGTATGAAAACTCCTTCCAGTTTCCTCAGAAAGGGGGCCAAAAACCGAACTGAACTTTATGTCATATTTGACAGTAAGTAGGTACTGTACACTACTAACTTCAGAACTGCACTAACAAGATGCTCTTCTTGTATCTAGTTTTAATTATTTTAAAAACAATTCTAACTTCAGAAATCAGCTAGTTTATTTCCTACATCTTCTACACTTCAGTATTCCTAAAACAAACAAACAAACAAAAAACCTAAAGCTTTAACAATTGTTATTCAAGGATAATAACTTTTGTTACTTCGATTAATTTTGTATTATTTGTCATGAATGCCAGTAACAAATGTAAGCACTTGTGGTACCTCAAAAACAAACCCAAATTATTCAGAGAGTACTCTTATTGTTTGTACCCTGCTCCTCTTGGTTATGGGTCATCCTTCCATATTCAGGAAACAGAGAACAAGCACAAAGACGTTTAAGAATTCTACGTGGCAGTGAAAGACCAAGACCAAAGGATTTGGTCAGCCAAATTAAAGGAAAAATAGAGCAACTCTTCCTGACAGACCTGTTCTGGCCTCAGTGCTGTGGCTGCCTCACGCCTGACGCGAACCTTGTGTGCTATGCTAAACCCAGGCTGAACAAACACGGCCAAGGTGCCAGGCTGCAGAGCAGTACTGGAAGGTACACAACCAGGGGCTGAGCCTCATTACTCTTATGTCTTAATTGAAGACTGGACATGCAACACAGGACACCATGCAACACAGGTTGCATTCTAGCATGTCACACTGAGCACAAGTTTCTTCTCTCAGACCATTTCCACTGAATCTACGTATTGCGTCCCACAAACATTACAATCCACGAAAAAACAGGTACAAGTGTGCTTCGGGGCATGTTAATAGAGTTAAATTACCCACAAAATGAGCTATTCCTTTCAGGAATTATGCACAACCCTTGTTAAAACCCACATCCTCCAAACCGGCAAAGTACTCAGTGCCAAGTCAGTGAGACATTAAAACAAAATCCAAATCTAAGTCTCTAGGATTGCATTTAACCATGTTTTGGTCAGACTGCTATTTCACACTTTGAAAAAAAAGGCTTTTCTATCAATGTAAACTATGGTACGGAGATAAGATAGTGCTTTGCCCACACAGAGAGAGAGACACGTCATTTCTACCCCAAACAAAGCCAACCGCAGAACAAGGGCTTTAACTTACCAGTGGGGGCATCATACCCTTGCTGGAGGGCGGGATGACGACACGGAGGTCTGGTTTGCGATTGTTCATTCCAAGGTTACCTCCTCCAGGCGGAGGTGGGGACTTCGTAGGCATGACTTTGCCTAAGCCGTTCCCACCGCCAGCAGTTCCGAGCAGGCTTGGTGAAGCTCGAGAATTCACAAACCCATTTCCTGAAAAACAAAAATCAAACGTACCTTAAGAGAAGCAGCCATAGAAAGCCTCGGTGCCTGTACAAATGATGTAACCCTTCTTTTGTAAAACTTTCACAAAACAGTACAAACGTCTCACAAGAGGAATGGTGCAGAATAACCAAACCCAACCCACCTTCACCAGAAGATCAATACCTACAGTCAGTACTACCTTCAGGGCACCCCGTGGCAGCTTAGATGCTGAGAAGAGCACATTGTCAAAGACCTGTTTCTGATAACATCTGTTGGCTTTGTTTGGTTTTGTTCTTCCCTTTCTCCAGGCTGAACTTCCAAGAATGCCGTTTCTGCACAACCCACCTCATCCCCACCCACCCCACACAGAACAGGAACCATACAAGGTTGTCGCCTCTGACAGATAGGTCTCCATTTCCACAACGGATTTGTCAAATATCATCAAGATCTGCCGGACTGCAGCATCTATTCAACAATAAAATTAATTTCAGGTCTCCCTAATACATGTTGTCTGGTTATGACAGTTAGCAACAATGAGGAGACCAAATCCCTTCCATGTCAGCCCATTCCAAGCTCTGGGCACAGATCTACACGGCATTTGTGTCCACTGATTTATTGCACACAGGTCTCTGTCTCCCTCCCTCCTGATACGCGTTCTGAAGGAGAGAATTAGACAAGCCAAATCCTGCAAGTCCTTTCCTCAGCACTGAAATCTCCAAAACCTGAATATGCTCAGAACACTGGCTTAGTTTGCACTCAGGTGAGAAGAAAGTAGCAGAACACTGAAATAATTTAGTGCACAGTATGTCATTGTCCTGTAGTGACAAAAGCAGCTCTCGTGTTAACTAAGACATATTTATCAGAATATTTCCAAAGCCACGTTCTCATGGTTTTACCAGACTGGTGGTAACAACTCCCCAAATACTGGCACCTTATTCAGCTGCAAATGAAAAAGAGCTGTTAAGCAACAGGATTTTACAACAGGGAACTCTACAGTTCGCACTACAGAACTCGTGTGTGCGTGTATCCAGAAATACAATTCATAATAAGATTATGTTTATACTAACATTCCACTTCTGAAAGTGGTCTGTATAGTCACCATTCAGGGGAAGCCTATCACACAAAGCTCAGTGTCGGGGAGATTCTCTTCAAATAGCCCGTGGCACCACACCAGCATGAATTTTGTATTACTATTCTAATTTGAATAGGCCCCTATGCCCAATCCAATTTTATTACATTAAGTACATGTTAATCTAAAAGCAATTAAAATAAGAAAGTTGTCAGTGTCACTTTCTACCTAATGCATTTCAACGCTTAGCAAGGACGAAGAACAACAGCACGTATCAGCAGGACAGCACAACATTCAGTGAGGGCGATGGTACTGAGACGGCGTTCAGCTAAGGAGTGCTGAGAAGCTAGGTGAGAATTCACCAGGATGCCGACCAAGAAGCCTCTTCTACTACCACTGATCCTTGTTACATGGTGCGGAACTGCCCAGTTCAGTCCTCATCCCTTCCCTCCCCACTGTGAATAGAGCCCCGTACTTTATTCTATAAATTTAGCGGTGGAAAAAGCAAAGATTAATGTAAGAATAACAAAGTCCTTACACTTATCTGAAGATGTTCTACTGAGTTTTATAGAGGTCTTTTGGAAACTAATTGCTAAATGGTTTTCAAAAAACCCTGTATGTGTGTGGAACTTACTGATCTGAAATGTGTGACAACAACTCCTGTTCATGTATCACTGAGCAGTGAATCCACACCTTTCAAGTCAGGATTTCAAATCATGGACTCGCTTGCTCTGTGCATTTCCTGCTGTACCAAAAGCCTGACCATACATGGGTGAGCTGGTATGTCCCTTGTTTTTGAAGGCTCACAGGGCAAGAGCGAGTTTTTCTGATTCAGCACTTTCATGGGAGATTTGGGAATCAGTCTTCTGAGAATTCTACCAATTTGCTCAGTACTCAGGCAGGAAAGAACAGACAATGACAGCAGAATAAAGAAAAAGCTTTTTCTGTCAGCATTCTTCCTTCAAAACCACAGCAAAAATGCATTCAATGATTAAAGCTTTTACATTCTTCAACAGAAAATATCAGAATTTATTGGGATGCTCCTAGGTTAGTGATGAAATTCAGCTAAAATGCCTGAAAAGTTTGCTTGGGGTGGAGAATACGTAACAGAGCTAAATACACACCACAATCTTAAGACAAAATTGGTATCTTTTTGTCATGGGTTAGAATTAGAAGAGACTTGCTGGAGCTCCAGGCAAATCAACAAACAAACAACCACACACAGACAAGCCAAATCCACACAGAATTGGTTTATTTCCCAGTTACTGCTGCAGGTGTCTGGGTTGCTTTATGTGGTAGGACATAGGCATGAAGCAAGAGTGGACAGAACAAGTATGCAGACAGAGCTTGGTCACACAGAAATACCAGCCAGAAGGGAGAAGACCT
This sequence comes from Alectura lathami, assembly GCA_013399715.1. Taxonomy (NCBI): domain Eukaryota; kingdom Metazoa; phylum Chordata; class Aves; order Galliformes; family Megapodiidae; genus Alectura; species Alectura lathami. Next base: position 180,407 of record VXAV01005722.1, on the reverse strand, counting down.
GTGCTACCTCTAAGGTCTCTGCAGCTCTGATACAGCTCTGTTAAATAGTTGTGAATCAATACCTACCCCTTATAAATGAGCGACACAGTAGTTACAAAAAGCCTACACAGCATCAGATTGCAAAGCAAAATTTGAGCAAAAAATTAAGTGGATCAGGAAAAAGATGCCAGGGAGGAGAAATGATTTGAAAACAGCTATACCCGTATCTAACACATTGTTACAGAGCCCACCATTTGTTCAAAAGAGACAGCATATTTAGAGACTTTACTGCAATTAAAACATAAAGTTAGTGCTTTAATCTAACAAGAAACACAATTTGATCACTCGTCAGGCTGTCACGACTGCCTTCTGTATGCCAGTGCTGCGGTGTTCTGCGTTGTACTTGAAACTTTAGAAGAACAACACTCCTCATGAACAATGGACTTCTGTACCTCACTCCAGCCTCTCCTGTAGCACCACTTCCTGCCCTCTGTTCTCAAGTATTTCAGTAGCTCCTGTGTTAAGCCTGGACAGTGTCTTTCTTCCACACCCAACACAGTCATTTCCTGCAAGCCTTATGACGAGGCTCTGCCAGTCCTTCAGAACCATTTCATGCTTTAATGGTCCTGTCAAACACAACAAATTCCTTGCCATCGCCTTCTCTGGGCAGTATCATTCAGGCAGCAGGGCAGAGTCAAGCATTTGTTCTGTCAAACGTCTGAGCACTTTTTAAAAACAGAATATGAGTGTTTAGAAAAAATACGTATTAAGAATGGGAGCAAATGTCAAAAGTGTTCAACAGCAGAGGTATTCATCTAACAGAAGCATTTTGCTACATGTTCTGTGCTCCTTATTTCTAACAAACACTGAAGTATTCATACCTACTACTGGGAGAACCAGATGCTGTGGCTGCAGTGAGGCTGCCAAATAATCATTTTTAGTGTGAAATTTCAAGTATTTTTTTTCCTGTGAAAGATCTAATAAGAAAATCAAATTACAAGAGTGAAAGGATAACTAAAAGCACGGTGGCATTTCTTAGAGTAAGGTCAGGAGCCAGAAAAAGATAATGATTACAGCATGATGCAACTCCTCGGCTGTTTGCCAAACTGAGACTGTAACAACCCCATAAATTCTGCTCACTGTTTTGTGTAACACAGCAATTGTATCTACCACACCCACTATACATCTTCCCCAAATGCTATTATGTTTAAAAACATCAAACTGAAAAACAGAAACAGAATATAAAATCCTATGCAAGTGCAAATTAAGACTACTGCTTTCACTTCCATTCCAGGAGTTTTATTTAACTGTGATTTTTTTTAACACAACTACAAAAGCATTTTCAGAACACTTATGTGGAAAACAGACACCAATGCAAAGATAAGTTCTCAATTACATAAATCATTTTAAACAAATACTAAAACTATAACAATTAAATTTTCATGATAATACACGCTGCCATCGTACATTAGCCAACTTCTCCTTTAGCCTTCTTTTCTAAGGCTGAATTTTTAAACCCAGCTATTTCAACAACCGTATAGCCTGCCCTCAGAAACGTAATGCAGCTTAATCTCATTATTGTCCTGCAGCCCAAGACGTAGCATTCAATTACATGAGCCAGACTCATATTTCACTGTACAAATCACGTCAGCTGAAACAATGCACACACGTGGCTGGAAAGTACTCCATGTTCTTATTAATACTCAAGGAATAAATTACAGTCATCGATGCTATTAATCTTTTTTTCTGGTTCACCTTTGGAGAAACTAAATGGTGGGACATAGTTCCGTAAAATAATCATGGGCAAGGAGCTATGTAACGTGAGATTAAGCAAAAACAAAAATGGTAGCAAATACATCTTTTTGCAAATAACATCATGTAATCTGACAGAAGTCACATAATTAGAAAAAAAAAACCTAAAAACTATGTTTGCAGTAAGCCAAACCACTATACCTACCTAGAAGAATTTAAGAAAAACATTTATGTGTAAGACCTGGGTCGGTGATAAAATTTGGAAACTAAATATAACAATAGCAATTCTACTTGCATTACCTGCTCCATTTATTTGTGTTTCTGAATAAGATAGCTTTAAGTGGGAATTAGAAAAATAAAATGAAACAACAACAAAAAAAAACAACCTACAGTTGCAGCTGGTATAATTTTCAGCTTTGCATAGAAATCACTGCTGATTCCACCGTAATTTCAAAAAGCCTTAGTTCTTTGCTACCTTTAGAAAGACTTTATTGTAGCATCTCAAGGAAGCTGAAATTTCCACAGATCTTTAAAGATCAACACTTCAGATAATACTGGGATTAGAATTAAAGTATACTTTTGACAGCAGCGTAAGATTTTGAAACATCTAACATATAAGATTTATACTTCTAAAGGCAGTACTTTAGATATTAAAACGCGGCAAAAAAGACACATGGCATTGTCAAGGAAATACACACTAGTAAAACTGAAAAAGAAAAAAAAAAAATCAAAAAAGACTAATTTCTAAGGTTACTGGAATTTTTTCTTTTTCCTAAAGTTAAATGCAAGGATGAGAGAGTTTTCAAGAATATTTAGAATTTAAATACTCATCTTCAAGATAATGGTTATTATGCAGAATGCAGCAGCAAAATTAAAACAAGATCACTCTGCTTTTGTGCCTAAGTGTTATTCAACTACATGTGAAAAAATAGCGGTGGCAATTTAGATGCCTTTTAGATCATTTTCCAACTACACAGTTTACAGTTACTGAAATCAGAGTTCTGCTTTCTGAAATTGTGGATTTCCACACACCTATAGATAGCCAATTTAAAGAAAGGAGGACAGAAGGGATACGTTCAGAACTTCTGAGCACGTGTGCTGCGGTATCCTGGGCAAGCCGACATTATGTAAATGTTGAGACTTTACACAAGCTGCCACATTTCAGTCTAGATGGGAGATGAAGAATTTGTTATACATGTGGCAAATTGTTGCCAGAATTGTCTTGTACTTCTTAGTACATCAGAAATTGTGGTAAGATAATGTGAAATTTCAAATTTTTTTTTAAAATCTACGTGTAGTTCAGGGGCTGAACTGACCGCATGCTGATTGCGTTGTTTCCAAGGGTATTTTGCCACTATTAAGAAAACTCAAATGCTTCCTTCTGCCAGCATGTTCCCCATGCCAATTTCAGCCCATCATGTCTTGTGAGCTGATCTAATTAGAAGATGATGGATGCATCAAACTCGGTTACGTGCTGACAAGTGGGTCTGCGTCTAGCAAAGGAGATGGGTTCAGCCAACCAGCTGGTCTGCAGTCCACCTTCAGTAGTCTTCCTCGAGGAGAGCTTGGAAGCTGTAAGCTGGAAGGGTAAACAGGTTGCTCTCAGTGTCCTTCAGGCATCCTTCGACTTCTTCCTTAGAGAAGGGTGAAACACTGACTTGTATTTACCTGGGTAACCCTGAAGATCAGAGCAAGGCAAAACATTATGCCAACACTATTGAGATTACAGAGCAAGAGCCTTTGCCCACTGCATTTCGCATCACTTGCACACCACTTTCAATCTAGGCCAAGTGAGGAATGCTGTCTAGTGAGAGACCACCTCTGTCACACTGAGGGGGAGGTACAGGAGATGAACTACCCACACAGGTAACACTCATCCTTAAGCAGGATGTGCTCAATGTTTACAGCTGCTTTCCTTGGGCACCATGGGGCTAAGCTGTTTACCTGACACAGATGACACCAACTGGTGAGGTCTGGGTGTGAGGCAGAGGAAGAAGAAAGTGATTCCCTAAGAAAAGGCTAATAGCATCAATCCAATTTCAAGCAAAACTTCTGCAAGAGGTAGGTTATTGAGGTTAGTTGCGTACTTATCATTGGCTGCTCTCCTTCATTTAATAAGCCAAACAATAAGAACAGGAAGATATGCAGAGAAAGCTGTTTTGTTATTGAAGCCTTTCGGCGTACTCTCAAGAATTGCAGCCATTTGACTTAACAGGCTTGTGAAAGGCCAATCTGAAAGATGGCTTTATCCTCAGACACACAGAAAAGGCCGCCCAGCCAGACAAGCCCACACTAAAAGGGAGACATTCACTGGTGTGGCCTTTCACGGCTCCCTGCCTCGATCCCCTCCTGTGTACGAGGCAGTTTACCGGTGGCAAGGCAGTTGCCAATGCACCTCTGCATAATCCTTCCTGGTGTCATGACACCATGATCAATGATGACACACGATCTAGGCTGGCTCTTAGCAGGGATCCAGTAGCTCCCAGGACACAGCTGTTCAAGCAATTCTGTTCTTCAGCTCTAGTCCAAAGAAATTCAATACACCTGAAGTTACTTCGGGTTCTCAGAATCTGAAGATTAGTGAGGATGTTACAGATGACAGGTCCGGAATGGAGAGGAGAAATTCAATAGTCAGGAAGACTATCTTTCATACCCATTTTTTCTGGTGACAAAATTGTAAGAGCAAAGATAATTTCCCAGAGGAACTGGGTCCATAAACTACATTACTGCCTGGAAAGGCTACTTCACTGCCAAAGATGCTTGTAAACAGATAATGCCATGTCCCTGCAAGATAAAGACTCTCCAGTTCCAACAGCTCCTTCAAGATCGCCCACAACCGGGCAATACTTTGGGAGCTCACACAGTTACAAGGTATCAAGGGTTGTGTTTTTCATGCAGCCTCAGCAATAAAGGCTGCAATCTTATCTGGCCACTCAGGTGTTTTGCATGGGTCTCGCTCAATGCGTTACCAGAAATGTGTGGGAGCAGAAAGCAGAAATAGGTTAACAACAGTACTCCTTTTAAGCCTCTCCAATTTTTAGAGTTGTCAAGAAGGAGAATAAGTCAATAGCAGTGCACTTCATCGGCCAATGCCACCACATCTACTGGAACATAGTGAAGCAGACCTCCTCGTGGCAAATTTGAAGGTGATCTGTCCATCAAGTGTCCTTTCTGTTCTAGGTCACAGAAACTCTACCCATATTTGGGCTACTGGCAATAGCACCATAAAAATTCTAGCTCCAAAATACCTAATTAACAACAACAAAAATCCTTTAGCTCAAAAGCAGAGACTTACAATGTAGGATCTTTTTCCCCTCTCAAAATTGATATACTTGCTAAGCAAAAAAGATGTGCAGAAGTTTTCATATGGTGGGTTAACTTCTTTAAAAAAAAAAAAAAGAGTAAAATAAAAGCTTCTTCAGAGTTATGACAGCTGCATGTGAAATAAGCTCTCAGTATTGTGAAATGATCACAGAATTACAGAATTTTCTGTTCTAAACATAAAAAGCCACCTACCAATCTTCACTACAACACGCAGATTGACTGTGAAAGCAAATCATATCTATTCCAATCAAGATACATAGGATATGAGGGGAAAAAAAACCTCATGTGAATTAAATGAGCCATTTTATGCACCATCTTTCCATGAACTAGGTCCCAAGATAACCTCTACTTGTTTTTCACCCAGATATGTAAGTGTGTGAGTATATTTCAATGAAAAGAATGTAAAATCTCACATGCTCAAAACTTCATAATGGTTAGTAACAGCTGGGTTTCTCCTTTGTCTGTATGAGAATATCTGGAAATATGGGTATTTCTGCATCTAGATTGCAAGTACCCCATCTTGACCTTTGACACCTCTCCTATAGAGAGCTACAGAATTAACACATGATCTTTCACAACTACATCCACAGGAGAATCCTCCATTCTTGAGACATTTAGAAGAAAAGACATGACTAAAAAAAAAAAAAAAAAAAAAAAAAAAAAAAAACAACACAATACATTTTGTTTAAAGTGAATTCTACAATAAAAGTAGCAACAACCTAGAACCATTGCTTTTTGCGGACACTGACATAAAGTACAGTCTTCATTAGCAGCTGCCAAGCTGACACTGACAGGTTGGCAGATGGTTTCTTAATTTTGATTGCAACTGAGAAGGTTACCATGCATCTGACAGTATCTGAAAGAAGCCATGCTATATCCTAGTGGCCTGTGGAGATGACAACTTCGTGCACTCTGTAACTCTGCACTGTGCTGTTAACTAGGCATTTGGGTTTTGCTAGAGGTACTTCTTACAGATCTTCAGCTGTTCTTATACAACCACAACTCTTATTTAAATGAAAATCATTCTAGAAATGAGTGGGTATGTGTGTAACATTTTGGGTGTGATGTTCTGGAAAGCAGGAGATAAGCGATGCATTTTGACTTTTCACATAAACTATTAATAAATGCAAGAAAGAAAGCAGTCCTACTGCATTAAATAGTGCACCAAGCTCTTGTGAATAGGTATTTCCCCACTTTAATATTCCATAGCAAGTGCTGTAATCAACTGTTTTATTTTCTTATTGATAGAAGGAGTCTTAAACCTAAAGCCACTGTAACTAAAGCTTGTTTGGAAAAGACGACTGAAATGTCTTGATAATAAACTTATTTACTCTGACTTGAGAAATACTATAGAAATCAACATCTGACCTCCACAGTTTCTAAAAATAGTCACTTTTTTCTACTGAGTTTCCTCCATTTAAAATCTTGCTTACTCAATGGAAGCCACACTTAAATATTTATTTGCTGCACATTGCCAAAGAATGGAGAAAGAATTGAAAGTCAATCCTGTGCTTTCAGCCTTGTAGTTGCAGCTTTTTTTTTTAATTCATAAATCAACCGAGTTTGTCTTCAAAGAACTTTTTCCCAGTTGCCACATTAAGTAACCAGTGGGCAAATACTGAAAGGTCAAGAGTTGCTTCTCCAATTCCTTGCCACCAACATTTACTGAGAAGAGCTGGCCCTCAGTTAAGAGGACATCTCAAGGAATGGAAGCACTATATCCATTTTGTCTTTCTGTAGCATGATAGAATTCAGTGGCTGCCTGTTCTCTATCAGGGCATTAAATTTTGTTTAGGTGAGACAAAAATTATTTACCTGAAAAGGTTCAATCATATCCATTTACTGAAGATCAAAAAATACTGTGAATTTGGTTTTTTTGCAAGGTCTCTACTTTGTTTTTAAAGAAATGCTGATTATCTTCCAAAATTCAGACAGAACCCAGCTATCATATTCCAAGCTCTATTGCTTTCTTTGTATAATTGCTACAAAATAATTAGCAAGATGCACATGGCAATACGAATGACACGGCCTGTATTTTCTGCATTTTGCTTGGCACCAGAACCAGTACCGAACAACTAGATCTTCAGAACACTGATGCTGCAAACACAGCTAGTTTAGTAAGCACAGAGAATTTCATATAAAGGGAAAGAAAAAAAAAAGGGGGAACAAGAACTCTCTAGCATGCTGTAATTAGACTTGTAGAGAAACACAAAAGCAAGAGCAGTAAGCTTCTAAAAACCACTGAAGTTACAAATACAACTATTACCCCAGTGGAAAATGCATGAGAGTTCAACGCCTGATAAGAATTTACAAGACTCAACAATTACAAGGCAATTAAACAAAGTGATGGCCTTTGTTCTTCCTTAACCAAAAGGAATCAAAATGAGTAACTGTACCAACTGAAACAGCAACGCTATTTTTCATCACAACATGATACCACACTTACCAACTGGACTGGTACCAGCTCCATTTGGCACTGTGAGGTCAGTTGTCCCCAGCATTCCACCTAAAAATTAATAAAAAAAATAAGTAGTGATACATTAAGAATGTGTGTGTGGTTTTTTTTTTTTTGTTTTTTTTTTAATAGAAACATACAATGAGGGTGAAAAAGGAAAGCACAACAGCTCTGAAATCCCACCTGCGCTGCCAGTACTGGGCGGTCTCTGCGGGGCCCCAGGTGATACGTTCCGATGCAGGGTGGTCTGAGGTGGGGAGAGCATGGTGGTGTCTGTTAGCGATGAACTGGCTGCCAGTGATGGGGATACGAGGGAGCTCCCTGGGTTACTGTAGGTTAGAGTGTTGGGATTGGACACTGGAACCGTAACCGACATCGAGAAGTTCTGAGCGGGCAAGCCAGGCTGGAGGAAAGGAAGCAAGGAACACACACAAGACAGCATTAGCATTCAGCATACTCGCAGAAACAGCACATTATAAAAAATACACATTAAGAGTTTGCCAACAATTGTAAGAGTTAATTATGTTAGTTTTGAAACTCTAATTCATTAATCATACAATTTAAAAACATCCATTTGTTGTAGAGTCTGGTGTTGAACTATCACACGTCATAAATACAGTTCCAGAAGAATTACTCACAAATTTATAAACATACTGAGAGAAAATTCACATACAAAAAAATGAAGATATTCACAAAGCTCGGAAATACAATAAATTCACCAGTTAATTTGAATTATTACAAAGCCATGACAAGATAAATATGTTGACAAATCAAACTGTTACATCTTCAAAATGTAAGCATAAACGTGCACATTATAAAATAGTTATGAGACAAAAAAGAAAAAGTTAGTAATAACATTTTCTATTAAGAACTTTGCCAAAATACTGCTACCTATCTCTAAAATATAAAAAGTAAAATATTTGGAAATTTGCAAACTTCAGTAATGTGAATTTCACCATTGTGTCATTTTCTGAGCTGTGTTCTGCAAAACCCTGCTTGAATAAACACACCATCTTTCTTTTAGGAATTTTTTTTTTTTTTAATTCTAATTCTTACAGCATTATTCAAAAGGCAACTATTTTTCTGAAGTATATATGTTTGTTATTCAACAACTACTTGAACCAAAAGCTTAAATGCCTGCCCATCTATGGAACTCATTTGGTTATGACTAACTTGTTTGGCCTTTGTCTCATTCCTATCCTTTGACAGTGATGCTTTCTGAAACAAAAGGGACTATTTTCTTTCACAACTCTTAGAGTAACTGCAAACTAAATCATGACAGGTACAGTTTAAGAATAAAAATTCAGTAGAATTTGTTGACAGAGATGATAGTTTAGAGGTCAACTGCAGATGACAGCCATTCATGACCTAGCAAGTATATTTAAGAGATGTACTTTGTCATATGCAGCTTAAAGTTTACTGAGAGCGATACCTCTGAATGATAATCTGGTAACATCTGAAACACAACAGCAACTATACTAATGTAAAGAGCATACTACATCTTACACAAGAAGCAAAACCTCCTGCTAGAGAGGACTAATGACAGTTTCCATACTGAAGCATTCCTCAGAATCACCATCAATTTTTGGCACAGATAGGAGCAAAAAGTAACAAAGCATAGCAATGTGATGCTAGCAAATCATTCACAGCGTCTAGTGACAAGCTGTACTGATACTTGTCTTCATGTGAAATCACTTCAAGAAACTGTTTATTACCTAGAGAATGGATGCTTTGCAACAGCATGCTTTCAATTAACTCAAACTAAACTCAAAGTATGCTTGAAACAATGCTTAGAAGTTAACAGTTGGAACATTTCTCTATAGGTTTCTCAATATAGAGCCTATAAATGACAGCTACCCCCCGCTCCTCACAATGCAGATGGACAGCAGCATCTGTCCATCTACAGCAAGCATTTGGTTCTGACTGAATTCTTCACTGCCTCATTTCTACCCTTTAACAGAAATGAGTGCACTAGAATAAAAGAAACGACGTTCTTATACAACACCCATAAGAACTGGGAACAAAACCATAACTGGCACAATTTAAACTATAAATACAGAACTACAGAGCTAAAAAACAATGTTCCCTTTTTTTTTATTTACACTGATGCCCACACAGAGAATTTAGGCTGCTCGTGAAGACCACGGAACATCCAGGGAAGACAATTTAACTGTATCATACTGAGATGGGGCCTAAAAATGTCTCCATATAGAAACACTGGGTATCAAAATCTTCAAATCAAAGCAGGAATAAAAGATATTGGCTGCATTCAAGCACAAAGAATTTGCTAAAAGAACTGATGCTGGGTGTCAGACTGTCAGCTTGCTTTTAATTCCTATTGCTCTGAACAATGAAATCATTCTCAGCAGTCATCTGGGGACACGCTATTCAATTACCCCAGGGTCTGTGCTGATTAACCTAGCCAGTCCATTTATTTTAATTGCTACAAATCTGCAATGTTAAAAATTTCAAAGGCAGTGGCAGGGCCCCGTATTTTCTTAGAAGATCCTTCACCTGTAATACTCAACACTAATTGCTTCTGTAGGTGGAAATTAAACATCACACCTCTGTGAAGAACATGCAAAATCTACATTACTGTTAACCCCAAACTTCTTGAGTTCTACAGCCCAATAATTCTCACCTAAGAGTCCTCCACTAAACCTTCTTTTTGCCTTAGACTTAGACAAAACTTGAAGAGCATATATGAAACTCCATATGAAACATATATGACAGACCGCCATCTTTTTGAGGATCCCATTGTGCACTAATCTTCACCACCAAACATATGAAAACCTTTCTAAATTACTCTTCAGTTAATTCTAGTCCACTGATTTGGTAATAAAATTATCTAACACTGCTTGTCCACTTGCAACACATATTAAAATCTTGATCAGTCAGAAAAAGGGCTGTAAGATGTAATTAAACTTTCCTACATCCCATAATAAAATCTATCTTTATCAAAATATTTTTAGGCTGGATCAGGCAATGCAGCTAAGATCCTGACATTTAGAAACGTTACCTCATGTTCACACAGTATGACAGTATCTGTGAGCAGAAATAAGAACTTGTTTCTCTAGCTTCTCAGTCCTTACGAAAATAATGTAATTAACAAGTTTCAATAGCTCATTTCTCCTCACAACAATACACACTCGCTTCTCAAATCAATACACCCTCTTTACAGTGGTAAGCAACATCGGTGAAAATTCTCATGCATGTAATAGAAGCACAAACCATACTTTAGTACTCACTGCGATTTTATGATTCCGCATCATATTATCAAACTCTTCATTAATTTTTTTATATTTTTCTTCTGTATGTGGCGTGAGCACATATGAAGTGTCAGGGTCCGGGCTGTCGCACCCTCTGTGTTCCTTCTTGTTCAGAGCCTAAATGATGAAGTTAATAAAAAGGATCAACAAATAAAAAGTAGAGATAAAATAAAAGTACTTACAGGGCCTCGCTTGAAAATAAAATCACTATCTTCATTTAGTTTGCTGAATCTGTCCTCCGATAGTGGACTGTGCTCAAAGTAATCGTCAGCATCAGGGCTCTCACAACCATTAAGGCCTTTCTTTCTTAAGGTCTGAAATACAATTGGAAAATTCACATACAAATCATACTAACTTGCCAAGATCTTTGTACACTACTGAATCAATTCAGAGCCACTGAAACTACATGAAATTTTCACAGACAAAACTCAAGAGACAAGCTTAGTCTTTCAAAATAGTGGCATAGCACACCAACAGAAAAGGTTTGTTCAGGGGCACCGACTCCCAAGGTGCCATCTCATGGGCAGCTCTCACCTAAAACCACTCCATCTCTCCAGACTGCTACGCAAAGCTGCTTTTAGGCACTGGCTGATGGAGCACAGTTGCCTGACAGACATTCAACGTTCAAGCCCATGGCAAGGGAGTTAATGTCCTCACTGGTATTTAAAAACTATCTCAGTGTTTACTGGATCTTTAATAAACTGATTTTAGCATCCCTATTGTAATATTCACATTTAAATGAGCATATGGATAAAGATGAGAGATACAATGGCTAAAAATTTTCCATGTGAATTTAGCTACTGCATATGTAACACTTGGTCTCACTGGTTTACAAAGGCAGGATTTTCCTGCACTGCAGTCATCCTGCTTGGTAACAAGAAGTGTAAAAAGTATAAAAAGAAATGACACAATCCTTCTCTAGAATGACTTAGTTTGCTAAATATAAGCTTTTTCAGACTCCTTATCCTAACCTGATGCAACTGCTTTGTGCGGTACTTCCTGTTTTCTGATAGAGAACTCGCATCAACATCCCCTAGAAACAAGACCTGCCTACAATCTTGGTGTTACAGATGAGCTGCTGAGAAATGATGTGAACCTGCAGGCCTTGGATGTTTTAATTGTTTGGTCACATTTGTATTCCTTTTTTTCCTTTTCATCCTAGTACACCATCAGAAATTATTCTTTTTGCAACTTCTCTTATAACAAAGTAAGATTTAAAACGCTATCCACAGAAAAATCGTAAATGTTTTGAGAAAAGTTTCAAGAGGAAAGCATTTTTCAACAGGTGCATGTTAGTGGTATATAAGGTAGCGGTGGGATGATAGAGGCATGGAGGTGGTATTTTCTTTTGCTGCCAGTTACGTAAATTCTATGAACTTCACACCAAAAGACCCTAAAGAATTGAAACCTACAAGCTGACATTCTTAGCACAAAGAGAAAATTCCATTCACCTTCTCCTACAAGCTTTTTCCAAAACATACTGAATGTTATTTAAAAAAAAAAATTTAGTTTAGATTAGGGCATTCATTTTTTGACCAAGTGCTATCTAGTACAATAAAAAGCACTCAAATCTTTCTTACTATTTATACTTGTGCAAAACAGTGCCTATTTCTACTTCAGCTTCAGAGCAGTACTAAAATCCCATTACGCTCTCTGAAATTCTTTAATATCACAGGTCACCAGGAGCTGTAACTCCTTCTCGTGTTTCTTGGCTGGCTCCTGGTATCCCAGGCCGTCTCTGGAACTCCCACAAAAATGCCACCAGCGAAGCAGCACATGGGTGAACAGGTGGAGCTCCTTCCAGGGCCCCGACCGTGCGCCGCCAGCCAATCCGCTGGGCACGGATGTGGACGTGGCCATACAAGGGCTGGCTGCTCAAGGTCAGAGCCCACTGTCCCTCCCAGCCCTTCCTAGCAAGTCAGGCTGCCAGTCTCCTACACTTTGATATCAGCAGGGAGAATGTTAGCACTGTGTAATCTGCGTGGCGCTTAACCCCTGCAGCCCACAGCATGCTCTAGATAGAGCCCAAAGAGGTCCTCACAGGGTGCTCAGCGCAGCGCCCGGGGAGCTGTGTTTAGGTGTTACATAGAAGGAACTTGCAAGAAATACACCAGTGCTGAACTTCAGGCTAGTACCTTTTGATAAAAGCGTTAGGCTAATTTTTAGTATTGCAGCTCAGGAGGTTCGTTAGTTCCCCTATTTAAAAGAAATTAAGTGAAAACATGAGTGCAACGCTGTAGCTCATCCTCACAAATCTGCCTGAAAATGAAACTCACAGCTCTAACACAAAGGAACAGATTCTGGTCAACACAAAAAGGCATCCTTCCTCTGGGCAATCAGTTATTTTTATTTTCAATAACAATGGGGTTAACTCCGCTTTGACTCATGAGGAAGGAAAATGCCTCGGTATCTCCCCATTAAGATTCTGGAAACCTTCACTCCAGCTGGGGTTCCTGTCATTGTGGAAGGATTTCAGCCACAGTTTGCTGTTACAGATAATATGTCTGGGACTGATATCCCAGGCTCTTGTCTCCTTATCGCCGAAACGCTGTCACTTTGAGGACCTAACCATAAAAAGCCTGCAGCTTTATCGCTGCCCGGTAACACAGCAGCGAAACCTCCCCGCTCACAGCTGGTGCTAACAAGCGGAATGCGGGCATCTGTTCGTGGGGCCGGCCGAAGCCTACACAGGACAGCCCGGCTCTGGAACGTGAGGCGATAGTGGGCCCTGCCCAGGGAGCACAGGGCTGGCTGCTGGGAATGGGCTGTGGGGTGGGGACTGGATTCCACCCTGGCCCCACCCTTTGTCGTCTGCAGCTAAACTTTGTCATTTCTCCAGTGATCGTAAATAACTCAGCCTCCTTAAGCTATTCCCAACATACTGTTGCAAAGACTGGAGTTCTATGAACTCTGAAGATAGAAGAAACTGGGAGAGGGAATCAAATGATGCTTCTGTAACAAAGAGTTTCATTTCTCTGCTGTGATACCCAAACTTCTTTTTAGAGAAAAATGAGTTTTTGCAATTGAAGCTAGTACAGAATAAACTTTCTTACCACAAGAAGGAAAAGGAACGTTTACTTCCAGCTTGTGCTACCAAATGCTCACTGCAACTGCCTTCTGGTGTTAGGTCTTGTTTTCCAGACGATTTAAGGGAATGTGCAGCCTTTGGAGTTAATCTGTATTACTTTCCACTTCCTCTAAGACTTATCCAAAACTACTGGCAATTGTTCCAGCACGTTTGCCAATGTACTGCTCTGTGTCTCAGTGACTGAGATTCCGCAGCTTTGATGTTAGACTCGATGAACTAACCGATGAGAGGAAAGAATTGATTTTTCTCAGAAAATCATGCAAAGCAAGTGTTTAGAGGAACCGTGGCAGGTATGAAATCTTTTAAAAAAGAATCAAGGAAACAAAACAACATAGCTGTGCGACATATGAAGCCACTATGCAAATGCTCCTGGCAGCTGTGGTAATATGGATATTGCAGAATGACCCAGAAGCTTTAAACTGGTTTTGTTCCACTGTGTAGAATCAATATATGCAAAATTACTAGTTATATATTGATTTTTTTTTTGATGGCAATGCTTAGCAAATATACATTGCATGAGAAAAGCTGGACTAGCTATGAAGGGTTTAAACACTACATTCAGGCACACAGCACAAGAGCCTTGCTATTCTCCTGACCTTCCCCACACACACACACAAAGTAATTTTAATTGCACTGCATTTTGCCTCTGCAAGAAGCATCTGAGGAACAGAAGGGCTTCTTGCAAAACAACAGCAACAAATAATTAGCTTCTCTATACATGTCAACACATTCTACTTAAACCACTAATACAAAGAAAATAGAAATACAATATTCATGGCGCAACCCACGAGGAAGCAAAGATTATACTCAGCCACCACAGCGTAACTATCTTCTGCCACACACACTTCCACTGGCTCAAAATATTGGTCATCAGCAGTTCTGGAAAGCAGAAATGGAACTGCCAGGTACAGATTACTGCTAGCCAGGACAAAGTTAAACGACAACAGCCAACTGTCCTCTCTATTAGAGATGATGGGTTTTGTGTCCAACTCTGAAAGCATGCATTGCTAATGGTTAAAAAGCACAAGCAGCTTGTTTTGTGCTCTCACTCAGCACACGTGGTTAAAAGGGCAACACTTCTGATACTAGTGGCCTGAGCTTCTCACCAGCTCTGTTGACAAAACTGTAGAGTACTTGGTTATGTTAATGGTAACCTCAGAAAATAATATTTTTCTGCCTTAAAAGGCAAAAGTAGGAGGACATGAAATGTAAGAAGCATTACAAAGTGGAAAAAAATGTTAGTTCATTCAAAAAGTCTTCACTGTTGGGTTTCTTAAAGTCTAGTATTACACAAAAAGGGAAAAGGTTGTTGATAGCAGCACTACTATGTGAAAAGGAAATGGTTGTTCTATCAGAGCTACAATGCATCAAGTTAACAGCTCAGTTTTTGTACTTGCTACTGGAGCTGGCCAAACAGGATTTTAAATCACGAGGAAAAACATTCCCAAAATTTTACTACGACTGAAATGAAATAATGATTTCCTTTAGAGAAAGCAAACCTTTCAGATAAAAATAGTGGCTAGTTTTGTTTCTGCCATTCCAGTCTAAGCATGGAAAAAGATGCGAAGCAATAAAAAGTTGGAGTAAACACTTAAAAAAAAAAAAACCTCTAAGTATTCCTTAGGCATGAAGTAATGGAAGAAGCACCGCTAGCACTGCTCAGTAGTACTGCTCCTTTAGTAAGCATGTACACCATGGTTATCAAAAGGAAAACTGAGCCCACACGTTCCTGAACCTCCAGAGCAGCCATGCAATAGCAGAGAACACACTGCTGCCACCTGCATCAAACTCCAAAGGCTCCTCCTTCACAATGCCATCGTCATGCACTCCCACAGCCTCTGTGCAGGGAGGTTGCGACCAAGCAGCACTCTGTCACCGTGATGGGAATAACCATGAGACCCAGAGGCAAAAGACTGCGAAGCTGCAGCCTCACACCAAAGAAATGCAGAAGCCAGCAGTGTTAGCCCAGAGTGCAGGTTCAGAAACAAAGAAAAATCATTCATAGAATAGAGATCCAAGAATAACTGAGCTATTCAGCTATGTCGTCACCTTTAGGATCAGTCTCTCATTCCACTTCTGCAGAAGATTAGAGTTCCATGCTTTAAAGTCTGCCTGCGTTTAAGGGAACCACTGAAATGTTCATGAGTGCAGTTTGACAAGGTGACAGTATCAAGTGACTGCCACAGAAAGTGTGCGATCCCAGACACAAGTCTTAAGACAACTCGGACATCTCCTTGAGCATGCAGTAAGCGATTTTCTTCACCAAAACGATGGAGAGTTCTCCTTGGCCTTATTTTCTCTTGTTTCCAGTGGTCAGAGCAGGAATAACCTGGTTTACTAATGCACGGGGTGAGCACCAGAGATACAGCAGGCAGAAGGAATGGCCTGGCCTTTCTGGCACTGTTTGAACACACCCCTGCTAACAACATCCTACCTAAAAGGCCCCACCTCTTTTCTGAGCTATTCCTACACAAAAAGGAAAAGAAAAATATGGCAGTCAGCAGCAGGCTCCCACCCAGTTTCCATTCTTACTATGTGAAACATCAGTGAGAGAAAAGAAGGGCGTGTTCCTCTGGGGCAGTTCACCACCCTCCCCAGGCTGCAGAGAACAACTACACCTGGTTACAGGCTCGACACACAGCAAAACGTCATGCTGACAGCAAGATGACCCCTTTGTTATTTGCTTCCTGTTACATGCTAAAAACTAGGCTGAATTTCTTTTTATAACACAAGGTCTTTCACTTTTATCACCCCGAACAATACTACTGTGTTTCAGCCTTTACATATCGTTTCTCTCCTATTATGAGGACTATTTTTAGCCAGGGAAAGCTATTTATAGTCCTTCCTGCAGGTCACTTTGGCCTCAGAAGCAGCATCATTTCTGTTTCTTTTCTGCCAAGTAACAACACAGCTCCACAAATTCCAAGCTTGACCCTGCAATATTGCACGTATAAATTTTGCCACTGTCTAAAATAAAAGCAGGAGTGAATCTTCAGGGCAGCCAGAGAAAAACATTCAGCTCAGTAACAGTGTTTTGTGTACGACGCTCATTTACACTGTTTCCGTAGGATATCTTTCTTTTTTTTTTTTTTTTTTTTTAATAACGTACTGGATTTTGTGGAATGTTTACAGATTTTCCACAGGCTCTATTAATATTCTCAAGCTCAACTATTTCAGCATCTGCAGATTTCATCATGAACTGCTTTCCTTTCCTTGGACTTAGGAGCCTACTTCAGTTTAGCCTCATGCTATTCTTCCCAGTACTCCAAACCAGACACTTGTCCATTACTTCTTCCTATGCTATCAGTTAGAATTTCACATTCTAGCGATAGCCACAAACCCATACACTCCAAACCAGCACAGTAAAGCTATAGAGCAGATAGTGCCCAGCTTTTGAGACTTCAGTGCAATGCATAAACGGTCAAATTAGACTATGACGAACATTTCCACAAGCTAAGCCATGTGGAGAGCTTCACTTCTTGGTGAAGAAGGCCTCACCAACTTCTCTGACAGGCTCCCCAACCAAAATTGTGTATACTAGGTAAAATCTGAAAAATTGACATATTCTTCTTTTACTTTACTTAAATACTGTTTTCCATACTTGTGCTCAATTAGCAGTAGTAGTGTAAGATTTTTTTTAAAAGTAAATAATTGATATTATGCAAAAATATCTAAACACATCTTGTTAAAGTCTGCTATAATTGTTATATTCCTTAAGCAAATATTATGTTATGAAAAAATATTAAAAAAAATCAGGAAATTAGAAGCCTGCAGAACAACAGGCCATAAAACAAGAGGGAGAGCGCTTCAGATAACGCTCTGTGTTTAGTTCTAGGCAAAGGTATTCATCATTTACAGATGTAAAATGTTCATGACTTGAAACTTTTATCAGTGTCCCTGTTATATTCCACTCTCAGGAAAGACAGGGTCTTGTTTCAAATGCTGGAGCACTTCCAGTATCTGGCAAATTTTAACATGCATCCTTAGCTTGCCAACATGAAAGCTAGCTGTCAAATTCCGCCGAGATATGATAAAGATGGCACTCAGGACTCAAACTCTCATTTATATAAAATAACACATACAAAAGGTTTTTAGACTTCCAGCTTGAGCCATCTTTGCTGTGAAATGCTATTTTAAATAGAGAAACCACTAGCAATTACTGAAGAATAACAATTTTGCCGTCTGTATAACCCACTGTTCCCTTTTCACCACCAGAATATTACACAACGCACTGGAGCAGTGAGGCAGGGCAGCTCTGTACTCCTATTTATGATTTTTGAGAAACTTTCAGTGAACTGTGGACTCTGTAATTTGGTTACTGACCTACAGAAGCAGCTGGATTGCTCATTCCTAAGTGAATTTCTTGAGGCTTAAAATTGTCAGTAATCCATTAGGACTGATAATACTGTCTCCACAGTGAAAACCAAGCCAAGCTCTCAGTCTGATACTTCATGCCTTTGCCTGTTTCACTTTCTATAGCACTGATTATTAAATCACATACTTCTGAGCAGGTTTTCTTTTTACATGTTTTATCGAAAGTACCTTCAACTAGAACTTTCCATTGAAGAGTACGACATGGACCATCTAAATCAATCTTACCACTGAAAACAAAAGACCAAGGAGATCTATGTTAGCCTTTGGGAAGCAGAAACTAGTCTTTAACTTAGAAATTAAATGTATTCTATAGTCCTTTCAGCAAACAAAATTAACAGTAAAACCAAACAAAACCAAACAAAACACAGTTCTAGCCGTACAGAAGTTCAAAGAGTGCCCAACTATACTTGATGGTACAGAAATGTTACCTTCACTCCTTACTCAAATGCCAGCATGTATATGCACATACACATCTTCCCATGTACACCTTTCCACATACACACAATGGCTGAAAGATAAAATCAGCACCAGCAGTCCTGAAGGCTTCCTTTCAGTAACAGCAGATTGCAGGTAAGCCACACAGAGCATGAAAAGTTTCCAAATGTAACAACTCAGCTGCATAATGCACTCCACAATCCTGCAGAAATTCTTCAGTTAAAATATTATCTACCACCCTAATTGCAAAACTTGCTAAGTGGTTTGCTAGGAAAAAATCTTGTAGCTCTCATTACAATTCAATGATATAAAAAGAATGGGTTTCTTACAGTCAGCCAGCCCATGCAGTAACGCCAAACTGCTGCTTCAAGCATTTCATGTCCCGAATTTCTCCTTACAGCTTCAAAGTAGGAAGGGTAACAAACTATTTCAAAGTCTTGGTACTGGATATAACTCAGCATTATCAAAGTAACCTGAAAAGGGGGCAGGGATGCAAACATGGGATCTACAGAGGTAGAGAGAAAAGGGCTGAAGTGCAATCAGGGTAGCGACCTAGGAGTAAGCTTTCTCCTGTCTGTGTAAGTAAGGTCAATATTGGACAAAGACTCTCTCCAGCGTGCTCAGTTTTTTTTTGTCCTTTTAACAGTCACCATACTCAGCAAGCATCAGATCACAAGTT
>VXAV01005722.1:140575-157272 GCA_013399715.1 Alectura lathami | reverse complement strand
TTGAAAAAAAAAAAAAAAGCTTTTTGGTTTATAAACACAGCATTTCAACCCCAGCTTTTCTGTTTGTGCTCTCCACACGTCTCGTGGCATATGCTCCATCTGGCTGTGGAGACGCATCTGCTTCTTTATGCTGCAGGCTCCACAAGTGCAGATGAGCTCTGCACAAACTATGATCTGACAATCAAGTCCCTGCCACTATGCATGTCTATGACTAGGGAACATGTATTGCTCCTACAACAGCTCATCACTAAAATTTTCTGAAGAGGCAGAGAAATACCATTCCAGTTTGCTATTTCACTGCAAAATGATGCCCAGAACACAGCTTCTGTAAGACTCGGGTGGCATATTTACACTACTATAGGTAGTAGCAGGTCCACTTACCTCCTTCATGCCTTGCCTCTATTTAAGACATGACAACCACCATCACACCAAGCCATCACAGACATGGCTCGCCATTGCAGTCAGCATTTCCCATATTAAGAGATGTAATTGAGCATTCGAAGCACTTGCTGTAAGTTACACCAAAACCCACGACATTCCAATACAGCAGTCTTTCCAGAAGAATGTGCATGATTACAGTAATTTTATGATATAGCTTAGGATAGACTGTTTTTAATACTTTAGTTATGATTAAAATAACTTAAAAAAAAAAAAAAAGATTATTGCATATCTGAAGGACTGCTGTCAATATGTGGTGTATAGCCTGAGCCTTACACTGCACTTCACACTGTAGCAGCATTAAGCTATACATCAAAGAGGTTCACTGACACTGTCCAAAATTCTCATAGGCACAGATGCCGAATGGGGAAGCAGGTCTCTTTTTAGACAGACTTCTAAAACTCAAATCACCTCAATTTGATGAGTTGATATGATAGAACGTACACAGCCAACTCGGCCAAATGTAGGTTGAATAAACCCTGGTTTGCTGCACCACTCAAGGAACATCAAAACATCGAAGTGATAAAAAGACAGAAGTCAAGGTGATCAAGCAAGAAGAGCCCGTCTTCAGTCCTTGACTCCCAGAGAAAACGAGGCTGGAAAGGGGGAACAACTGCTGCTTTCTGAGGCCTTCCTGAGGGACAGAAGGACCCAATATGGAAGCGTTACCCTCTGGAGAACCTGTAATAATCCTAACATCCCCTACTGAAGAAGATGGAGTTTAATTGCTCATGTGTTTCCCTCTTCTCCTTTGGATCAAAAAATGACAGAACACGCAAGGTCTCAAATTGTCTTATACATGAAAGCATCCTGTCAACCATATGGACAGAGAGTCCTAATAAAACCTGAAATTCTTCCCTTTTTACTCTCTGGAATTACTTTACGGAAGAATTACTACTTGCCAAGAATAATGTGTTACAGAAAGAAGTCCATAAACATCAGAGCCTCAAATACCATCACACCTATGGTAATTCAAGTCACAGACAGTACTTCAGTGTAACATCCTCAGTTGTGCCATTGCTGCTTTGTAGAACTAAATACATGTCCTTAATACTTCACGAATTCAAGGCATACACTGGAAAAAAAAAAATCACTTATTTCAATATCCCTATATGGTCCATCTAATCTGTGCAAGAGTACTAGCTTTTACCCAAATAATTATGAAAAAATAAAACTAATGATACTCTGCTGCACAACAGAACAACCCTCTTATCTGATGTGAAAAGGAACATATGCTTCAGGAGCAAGAAACAAAGAATTTTTTTGAATAATCTGTATTTCTGAAATTGTATGAAAAGGTTCTTCAGGAATTTCAGCAGAAGGTAAGTGTTTTCCTTTCATGAGGCTTAAGGGAAGCATTACATTCCCCACCTCTGGAGTAAATGTCTTTTAGTGAAAGGCCAGGAGATCAGTACCCATGAAGAGCAGCTTCCCCAAGTGTCACCTACCTCACCAACATCAGCTATGCTTATCTGCCATATTTCAGAGGGATTTAGAAAAGAATCTAAAATGCATTAAGACCAATTGTGTCTCACCCTGATTACCACGGAAGTTCTGTCCACAGACTCAGGTGTGTTCTGATGATTTTCAGAGTATCTCAAACAATCCTGTTCTCCCTATTCATTTCCCTACTCTCTTTTCTTCCAATGATTTAAGCTAGATTCAAATGGTTAAAAAAAAAAAAAAAAAAGAAAAATTCCAGAGCACTGTAGCTGAGTTCCAGTATAAAAATGCTATACAAATTAGCCAGTAATTAGCTTTAAAGGATATCTGTTAAAGATTATTTCCCTTAATTTTAGGAGTAGTAAATGGCAGGGAATGGACCATACTCAAGCATACTGTTCATAGTTAGAAAACTAAACTTCAGCACAAGTGATTAACTTCAAATTCCAGCTATTCAAACATCTATGATTCTGCCATGATGTCTGGAAAAAAAAAATAAAAAATAAAAATCATACTCCTTACACCTGTATCAAGCTACCAAAGAAAAGAAGTCATAGCAAAAACCCAAAGCACAGAAGAGGTAAAAAGTCAACAATTTATTGGTAAGTAGATAGTTTAGGAGTTGAATGAAAATTAAATAAAAGGAGACAAGGAAATACTCATGGAAGTTAAAAAGAAAAATGGCATCAACAAAAACATGTAAAAAGAGAAGAACAGGCACAGGATAACAGCAGAGCATTCATTCTGCAGTAACATGCACAATGAAAGACGTACGGGTGCAGGGAATGTATCAATAAAAAAATCTAGTGTTCATTTAAGACATCAGTGCTCTCCCTCCTACTGTGTTTTCACACAAACATTCCAGCAGCAAGAAGAGATACCAAGCTCTGGGCATATAAAAGTAATTCCTATGCCAACATCAACAGGAGGCAACTACAAGGGGAAGATGTCTCATCAATTTCATTTAATCATTTACAACACTGCTGTCCACACACTGCTGAAAATAAGCAACAGTACATTTGTTTCTTCCCCTGTACAGCTACCGACCTGCATCTTCTCTACCATAGCAGCACAACTCCTGTCACACCATCAGAACACAGTGGGTCAAGCCCAGTTTTGCAGTGAGGCTACAAGACAACAAACACTACCTGTCATATTCAAGGATGCAAAGGCATTACCAAATGTTAACAGTTTTTTTTTTTTTTAAAGTTCTTTTGCAATATATATTGGTTAAAATTGTATTTCTTAACAGACACAATAAAAAGCCACTTCACATTTATTTCTCAGAGCATTTCTAAAATGCTGGAGCTGTGACTTCACTCCCCTGTCAGTCTAACAATCCTTGAATTTATTCCTTTTTTTCTTCCCTAGGACAAGATTAAAGATGCATCTTTAACCTTAAGATGCACAGATGCATCTCTGAGAGATGCATTTCTAATTCATACTCTTGTTTTTCAATCGTAGTAAAATCTCAAATACCACAGCAGTATAATACAACAAACCTGCAGAAGCAACATCATCGGGAATCTGTAGTGAGTCCTTGCATATTCCCCCAGAACAGAAACAATATATGCACTTGAGTGCTGACTGCACTTTTCTATGCACCTGACAGGGGTCAAATGTTTGACATCACTTTGGAAACAAGAAAAAAAAAAAACACACATATATATACACACACACACACGAGTAGCCTGGCAAAGAAATGATTTCTGAAGAGGTTCTCACTCCTCAGGATGTGAAGAACTATTTCCACAAGTCATAACGTAGCAAGGCCTCCAGAACAAACATCAGCCTGCGGGCACCTCTCTCTCAAATCTACGTCTGTCACAGGCTCATCTTGAAAGAATTCGGTTTTTCTCTTCCTCTTTCCCTGGTTAACATGTATTTACACTGATCCCATGACCAAGTAATACTCTGCCAACTCTTCACAGCTTCTAGTACCCCTCTCAAAGCTGAGGACAGATGTTGGGGAGGTATCTTTCTGATCACAACAGAAGTCTGACAAATTAGCAATCTTCTCAGAAAGAAATAAGACATTTGTCCATTTCTCATTTTTCTCAAACTGATTTTTGTTAGAGAACTTATGTATAAGGTCAGCTAGTAGCCTCCCTGGCGGTACAATCCTTCAGCTGTACAAGGCTAATCACTGTGCTTAAACCACTCCTTACAAGCAAGGCATGTTTGGAAGACAACTTTTGAATTTAAATGAGTCAGACACCTGTCTGGGTTCATTCAGAGGAATGCTGGAGACACGACTTCTCCAAAACCCAGTTACAGTACAGGAAGACTCCAAGTGCCAAGAGAATCCCCGATTTCTACTGTAGATCAAATCATTGAAAGGTTCACCACCCTCACAGTAAAGAATTTCTTCCTTGTACCTAGCCTAAATCTCCCCTCTTCCCATTTGTGGCCATTACCCCTCGTCCTGTCACTCCATGCCCTTCTGAAGAGTCCCTCCCAGCTCTCCTGTAGGCCCCCTTCAGGTCCTGGAAGGCCGCTGCCAGGTCCCCCAGAGCCTTCTCTTCTCCACGCTGAACAACCCCAACTCTCTCAGCCTGCCTTCGTAGGGCAGATGCTCCAGCCCCCTGAGCATCTTCATGACCCTCCTCTGAATCCCCTCCAACAGCTCAATACATAGTTTAGAAAGTATATACTGAAAAAATCTGTGTTAATATTGAAAGCACGAGTACAATAAAAATAAAAGTTGAGATCTTTGAGTATATCTAGATTCATGACATCCTATTACTGCAGAAACTGTGGTCATTTTCTTATGTTTTAACTGACACACAAAGTAACTGGACAAAATTAAAAATTAATCAAGTCAGTTTTTCCCCACAGGCAATTTTTTTTTTGTTGTTCAACAAGGTGCAACACAGACAGTGGCTGATTTGTGTGCAACACTGGACTGGTAAAGTGACTCTCTCAGAACAGGAAAGAGGCCAAGCTGTAATCGTCTTTTAGGCAGAAGTCCACTTTCCAGATCCTATTCTCCACTCAATNCCCCCCCACCCATGTGAGACCTTTTATCCATACACCCCAACCAAAAAAAACCTCTATTTCCATTATCAAATGTGGTTGAAATCAAACAAGTTACCAAGAAACTGACAGGGGGTGAAGGTCAGATGGGAAGACAACATGGATGTAAAAATGCCTTATTCCTTTAAAAAAAGCAGACTGAAAACAGCAGTTGACATTTTATGATAAAGTTTTCAAGTTCTTAAGTACATTAGTTAAAATATCTTCAAATACTACACATTGCTCCATATTCTAAGTGTTACAGAGCTAAGAACATGGATCAACTTTTTCAAATTGTTACCTCAACGATATCTGAGTTGGTTCTGCTTTCATGGGGCTCGTTGTATTCTGTGTATTTAAGTAGAACTTTGTCCATATCAGTGCTGGCATACTGAAAGAGTTTGTTAGAGCTGTTAAAAATGATGAGTGCTATTTCACAGTCACAGAGTACACTCAACTCATACGCCTTCTTCATTAATCCAAACTTCCTCTTTGTAAAGGTGACCTAGAGGAGAAAAAATAATTATTATTTTTTTCCAAATAACAAGGCTGTGAAGGACTATAATCAAGCATTCAAGGAACATACCAGCTGAGCCTACACTATTTATTTCTGCTAACAAGCAGCATAATTGAACACGTGTAGGAGCTTAAGAAAAGGACTGCCTATCACATCTGGGTGTCACTTTCAGAGTCAGTGCTCTGTATTTAACTAAGCTAAACAGTATTTCCCACCCAGCTCTTCCACCAGTATGCAACCACCAAGAGGAGTTAAAGTTCACAGTCACCCTCTAACTATACTTCTTTCTGCTCAGCCAACACTAGCCTTCCACATTTTCTTCAAGCTGAGTTTCAGTATTTAATGGAACACCTCTGTCTGTTTATGCCCCCAAATTACAAGTCGAAGTATGTACCTCTGCTTCAGGTGAGTGACCTACATGTATCGCACCTTTAACAGAGAGCAGTGAGAATACTTTTGCAAGACAGGAATTAAGTAAAACACAAGAAACAATGAAACCTCTTTTATGGGTTTCTATAGTTTATAAGACATATTTGGATGGAAGAAGTAGGTGTATACACACCTCAAGGCATTTTTTTCTGGAGATGACTATCTTACACATATTACTTCAATACAATTGGTAAGAAAAAAAAACATGCCATTCTTATCATCACATAAGAAGTCTCACAAAGGGGATGCAGATACACTAACAACATATGTATACATCATGCTGAAAACAACTATTATCAAAACAACATTCACTACTGTGCATTTCCTCCACAAATGCTGGCACAGGCACTGTGGATCTGTGACTCCTCTCCAGCTATGGAGCGTCATCCGGGTCCACCAGAAAAATCGGTTTTGGCACAGGCTTCCTCCCCCCAAGGATGCGCTAAACCTATGATTTTAAACCTGGACTGTTAACACTTACCCCTGTAGGACTGGAGGTGATAAATCTAAGACCTAGAATGATGAGGACATGGACTAGTTCAGTACACCTTCACGGTGGATAGGGAGCGTGAGTGCATGGTGTTCACTAGCCACAGCCAACCAATACCTGCTTGCAAGATTCCAGGCACAACTTGCTCCTGCTCTCCTTCTGTCCTCTGCTTGTGCACCACTAACAATACCGCCAGTACTCTGTGGGATCAACTTCTTGTTCTTGTCCAGTAACACTGCACAATACCGAGCAAATTGCCTAACTGCCAATTTTGAATTTCCCTGTCTCTAAAATAAGCACAATTCTCCAAGGGAATAATGAAGTTTAATGGAAGTATGTGATTTTAATTTTGCAGTCTTTTACCCTCCTAGAGGCAGACATTATCACACATACAGAGAAACGCATGTGAAACATATTGTGTCCAGGACAAAGAAATTCTGAGTGCAGGGATAAGACTGAGCTAAAAATAAGCCAAGTTAACATGAGAATCTGTTATGGTTGCTGCCAAAGCAGCACTGTGGACTACTATGGGCACAAACAAGAGAAGAAAAAAGTACCATTTGTTTACATGCATTTAAGACCACTTTTTTTTTTTTTTTTCTTTCTTTCTTTAAGAAGTCTTCTTTGCTATTTCAATTTACACTGAGGACAGCAAGAAAAATTCTTACTTAAAGTATTTCCTGGACCTCACACATGACTAAAATTAAATACACATTACAATATTAATTTAAAACATTCTTTAAATTCAGCTTCCTTGTAACACCCATATCATTCTACAAAAAGATTATCTTTCAGCACAGAAGGGCTGGTGGTTTTCAGTTTTGCTTTAAATTTCCATGGAATACCTTTACAAAAAATCTCATATGAAACGTCCCTACGATATGGAAGAAACCAAATGCCAATTAACTAAGTCCAAAAAGCATAGCTGGCACACGCTCTGCAAAGATTTAACGTTTGGAACAAAGCTCAGGACTTCTTTGGGGACAGGTGAGCCACTACCTTTAGAGCTGCACCACTGAAACACTAAAACCAGACAAAAAAAAAAAACAANCCAAAAACCAAAAAAAAAAAAAAAAACAAACTCCCAGGGATTCTGTTGATCTAGTCTTGACCTCATTAAGAAGAAGCTAGTTTAAAATTTCCAAGTACATTTCAGGCAATGACTTAGTTCTTCTTACTTCTAAAAATCAATGCAAATTATGACAAAGCAACCTTCTGTTATTTCAGCTCATGCAGCACTAGTCCAATTCAAGGTAGTAAGAGCAAAAGAAGTTCCTTTACACATTTCTGTAGCTGCATGGGAGGAAGCAGAGCAGACTAGATTGCTTCCCCCATCAGCAGTCAGATATAACTCTAGCTCCACCTAAGTTCCTATGTCATGTTTCTAAGTAAGAAAACTCTTAAAGACCACTAACCACAGAGGCTTTTGTGAGGCCTGGATAATCTGTATTCAGATGAACACTTGCCACAACATTTTTATTCAACCCTTTCAAAGCATGTTTGGAAACTCTATTAAGACACAACACTGAAACCATTTTACTTATGTAAGAGTGCTTAACACACTCAAGGTCCAACTAAGGCAAGCAGCTGTTCTTTATCTGCTTATTGTTAAACCATTACAATGCATTAGTGAGACAAGATGCCAAAAACCAACAGGCTTCATCTTGGTGCTTCTTCTGTTAGTACTCTATTTTCGGTCATCAATTCAACAAGTTGACCAAGTATGAAATTAAGTTTTGCTGGGCTGTATTTCTCCCGAATGTTGGTGGAAAATTTGCTACCCGCATACAAGACAAGACAGCAACTTTTCAAAAAGCTTTTAAAAACAGGTCTCGTGAAAGTCTCCTAGCAGTCACTTGTCTATTAAAACAAACAAACAAAAAAGGACCTAAAGATCTGTATGTTTCTGAGAAAGGCACTTTAAGCTCTCTACTGAACTGTCATTTCTCTGATCTCTTGCAAGGCCACCCACTTCGGCCAGTGCTTACAAGCCCCACTCCCACTGGGGTTGGACCCCAGTTCATGCTACTTTAGTGCACGGTTTGCTATAAAGTCAATTTTCATTTAATAACTTACAGAGCAGAATATTAGTTTTTCTTTTTTTTTTTTTTTTCTTGTCATTTAGTGTGCCATTATGGGCCACACCAAAAACAAAAAACATGCATCTTCACTGCAGGCCAACAGCTTCCCCAGTACTACTGTAATATTACTTGCTAAAAGGAGCAGAGGAAGAACAGAGTAAAGGCAGCAAGACTGAGCTCCTTTGGTATCTAATTTACTGTGCTTTATTCTCTTCATCTTAATGAACATAAATGCCCTACAGCTCATTCAAGCAGATAAGACTGCTTAATTAATAATATAGTGACAGTCTCATGACAATTGTAATCCCCCAGAGTAATGATCTATGTAAATTGTTTTGAGCTCACATACAATCCCATTAGAAATAAGATGCTTCTGATAAAACAATAGTTTTTCTTCCCACAAGTGATACAACCTGCTATACAGGCAAAGTTCTATCACATTTCTATTTGTATTTCCAAATGAAAAAATACTAACCAGCAAGTCAGGACATCACTCACATATTCAGAGACCTACTAACCAGCAACTCATGCCATGGGAAAACTGACAAATGAACTATGCTCTGTGGTTGGCAAAACAAACCCTAAATACACTCCTTATCGAGCTCAATGAAAAAAATTCTTACAGGTAAATTAATACCTAATAGATACCCTGTGCATCAGGGCATCTTAGTATGTCAAAGCAGTATACATTAGCTGCTAAAAAACTCAAAATACCAGTGGGGTTAAAGAACACCATCAACATCTCTACAAAACCTGGCTCCAAAAAGCAATTTAATATCTTTAAAACTTGTTTCAACAGGAAAAGGCAGATCTAATTTCACCTTTAAGTTAGAGCCTAAAACCTCTTCCTAATAACTGTAAAGCCCAAAAAAAACATGCTAGCCAAAGAATACCCAGAAGGAAATTTAAGAGTTTAATCCTCATATTTTGCTTCAGTCCATGCAAAGAGAGCATTTGTATGGAATTTTAGCCTATTTCCCCTCCTCTCTATCCAATAAAGCAGCAGCAGTCTAAACAATGATATGGAGATCCTAAATAAAGGAAGAAAGCCAAAGTCAGGATATAGTAATAAGGGTATTTCTAATTTCCAGAATGATGAAAACAAGGTTGTCCCTCTCACTCCAAGCAAGTTAAAGGAGGGTAGGAGGGTGATAGGAACAACCAATTTCTACCTCTTCAACTTGCCTGAAGTTCTAGAACGAGTTCTGAAAGAAGTTTAATTCCTCCGCTTTTACTACGTGTACTTAAGACATTTATCTACATCAAACACACAGTCACTGTGTGATTAAAGCTGTTCAAACACAATACTTGGCTTTCTCCCAAACTCCAGTAATACTTTTCCTGCTATATATAGCCTTCTCAGAGTTTACACTGCTTTAAAGTGATACAGGGAGAAAAACAATCCCGATTTTGCATACAAAACAATGAGCTTTGAGCTGGCACATCAGCAGCAAGACAGCCTCATGGAATCCTGTCACTACCCCAACATCAATCCTTATCTCTTTCTGAAAAGATAAATACATAACATCAAGTTGGTGCTCAAGAGAAGTTAAAAATCAAAGCAAATACTAGGAAGGGAACAGAGAGCAAACACTGCTATATGTCCCTGTTTTTGCATACATCTTGAACACCGAGTGCAGTTCTGGGTCCCTTTGCCATCAGAAAGAACACAGCACTCCAGAAGGATTAGGGATAAGTAGCAAATACAATCACACGTGTGGAATAAATTCTGTGTAAAAACAATTAAGTAAGCTAGGATGATTAAGACTGAAGAACGTTATTTAAAGAGAAATAAGAAAATATGGCGGAGGTCCACAGAATAACAAGATGGACACACTGGACAGGGACTGACTACTGCCTCTTTCATGAAAGAGCTAAAAAACGAGTAGAGGCATCACTAAACACAAACGAAAAGGGGTTTCTTGAAACAACATGTAACAAACCTACACAAAGTCTGAGCCAAAAAAATCTTGCAAATGCTGCAACTTTATAAGGGCTCAAAGGATGACTGAACAAGCGCACTGGGATGGGGGGTGGAAATCCATTAAGGGTTACTAAATATACGGAAACCACATCCAGCTCAGGAAATCACTGAGCTAAGAATAGTTAGAGGCTGGAAGAGGATTACAGAGCAGTGTAACATGTGCATCTCTATCCTACACAACACTGGCTTTTTGTTTCTTTTTTTTTTTTTGTAGCTGGATCTTTGGTCTGACAGACAACAACTATTCCTGAAGATCACAAGTCATTCCTACACTACTTTTCTTTAAAAACTGTAGTTGCCAGTTAAGATTTTACTTAGTATACCACAAAGCAATCTGGAACTTAAGAGGACACTACTTTTGTGTGCAGTCATCAACTTTTGGTACTTCTCAAGTTCACAGGGCACCTCCTCATTAAGGCAGAAGCAACCAAGCAAGCAGCTTTCCCCTGGCCATTCTGTAACAGGGCACTTCTGGGTACCTTTCACTTCTGACTGACAGCATTTAAAGACTGCTTTAGCAGACAGCTCTTTGAGAAATGTGATTCAATGCTTTTAAACGGATGCATGTTAACATAGTTCACTGCTATATCCAGTGTAGGACAGAACTCGTCTATTCACCAGTGGAGCAGTACTCACTATGCACTACTGCAGGTCACTGCCCATAGCTATGTCAGTCAGCTCTGCAGCAAATACTCTGCCTGTACCCTTTCTGAATTTTTCCTCCTCTCTCTGTCTTGCTTACCAAGTGTTCACAGCAGCTATCAGACCCAATAAGGTGTCTGTTTCCACAGATCCTCTCTACAGCCCTCCAGTCTACTCAAGTACAGACTAGGGTATAATTTACATAGCAACTGCAGCTGCACAGTGAATTTTATTTAAAGCAGCAATTGATACAATTTGCAACAAAAAAAAATTCTCTAAAATCATGGTAAAAAAAAAAAAAAAATCAAGAGATGTATTTCTTATTTGTGTTCTGGTAATGCCACCTGTAAGTATGTGAAGACAAAGCTCAGCTCTACAAATTAAGGAAACAAATGTATTTAAGCCTCCATTCATGTTCAGGATTACTGATGCTCATGTTCACACAGCCTCTTCATTTCTCACCTGTCTGTTCCGTTCATCCATTATTCTTGTGATCTGTATTTTCTTTCTCCCCATTTTTGGCCTCTTCTCTCCTTTCCTTTGCAATCCAGAAATATACTAATCCAAGAAATTTCACTCTTCAGTATTCTAACACATGATACAGTTTTCTTCTACTTTGTCTTCAGCTTGAGAAATGGTTCCTATTTCTTCTTATAAACCCCTAAAAAAGAGAAAAAAAAATTAATAACACTTTTGCATTTCCTACTTTTCTTTTTCTTATAATTATCATCCTGACAGTGAAACAAAGTAATGGCAAAGTCAAATATCTTTTCCTAAACTAAATGACATTTTTTTTCATAAAACAACATTTGGAGATGGGGTGGGGTAGCGGGACTCGACAACAAAACAGGGAACGTCTCAAGCTAAACAGCATGAAACACACAAGATATTCTCTCAACAGAACTATTTCACAGCCACCAAGACGCCAATGAATAATTAAGAAATTCACAGCTAAGCTCTCTGCAGTAGCCTGTAAGTTTCCCACTTGCCAATAAATCAATTACCAGCCCAGCTCGTTTTGGTGAACTGTTTAGGAAGATTGAGGTGTACACAATCTTGAAAAGCCAAAGGCCTTCATCATATTTTCATCTGGTGATTTTTAACAGACTTCAGTTAAGGGGGGGGGGAACACACAACCCAGAACCTTCTAAGCTGTATATCCAGAAATAGGGCTTAAAGTAACATCCACAGAATGAGGAAAAAAAATTGAAAATAAATAACCACTAGAACATTGACTGCACACTAAAACTCATATTCAGAGATGAATGAAGTACACCTTTCTCAAGTACCACCTAATATTCATTAAAACAAAAGGGGTAAAACCAGCCACAACAGTAGTTCATAACCTCGTTAATTTTCCAACCCAAAACATCTTCAGAAATCAAGTGCTGCATATTTTAATACGGGTGTCACAATGGCAGATCCTTGAGGCCATGTGTAGAAAGCAGTGCAACCACATCACCATCAGACAGCTAATGAGCAGAGACAGCAAGAGGCGATTAGTCACAGGCTGTGCTTCACAACACATTCCATTTACACCGAGGAAACAGCCATGCCATCCTGATACAGCTTGGGGAAAAGAAAAAAAAAAAAAAACAGAGAAGGAAAAAAAAGAATAAAGAGGTAGAGGAACATCACAAAATGAAGGGATGTCATTTTATATTTACCTGATATCACAAAATAGAAAATGTCCAACAGTATTAAGAAATACTGTTCAATGCAATTTAAGACCAAATGAACACTAAGATTATGTGATGTCCATTGGCCAAAAGGAAATGAGCTCGATGTTATTTACACTTCAAAACACTTGAACAAGCATGCAGTGCTGCATTCCTTGTATTTTCTTCAAGGAAAAAAAAAATTCTTCCAAGGAGCTACTAAAAAAGTATTAACAGCTAGTCAAGGCCAGAGGAGAAAGCTTCTGCACAACGAAGAGCACACAGCAATTTTTTTTGCATGGAAAACAACAGCTGGCATATAAATTTCTACTTTTTTGTTGTTGTTGAAAACACACCAAGAATATCCACCAGACTATTAAGCTTCAACTCAGAAAACATGCAGACTCAAGTCAGCTGCCTCATTGTCTTAAAAAAAAATCCACCTCACGTTATGATTACATTAAATTTAGTTTTGCAAAAGTCTGGTTGCATTCCATGAATGCAGCTCACAAAAGGGTCTCTACGAGCAGCTATTTAAAATTTTGTTTTCTCCTCCCAGCGTGGCTTTGTTTTTTAATATACCATACGTTGTTGAAATAGCTCTGAGTATGTACAGAATCACCAGACAGACCCCTGCCTCTGCTCTGTAGACACACCCATCACCATAACCAGCACGGAAGAGCCGATAATGCGCCGATGCTGAATGATACCAGGCACCGCACAACAGCTGTCTTCATCCATCATGTCAGCCTTGACATTGACACCTATACTGTATCTTCCTTCAGTTACCTTGGCCCAGAACTGAAGAACACTGCCCCAAATCCATCCCCTCTTGCACAACAGCTGTCTCTGGCTAGCCATGCAGTTCTCCTCTCCACCCTTTCCCGTTCTGTTCTGTTCTTTCTGCAGCACCAGGACCAGCAGCATGCACAGTACACAAGGCAAGAGGTCCACAAACACTGATGACAGTTTACCGTGAATTTATATGGAGGCATAAGAGCATTTTCTGTTCTACACAGATATTAGACATACATCTAGGCAAATATACCAGTCCTCAAAATGTTCCTGAAGAACTCAGGCAAGGAGCAAAGCACTCCAGAACACCACCTGAACACCCTGATGTGGGATCACACGCTTTCTTCCTGCCGTCCTACCTCAACCACTCGGGTTTTCCACCTCCTGCAACAGGTGTTAAAAATCAAGTCTGCGGTGAATTAAATAACGAGCTCGTGGGAACAGGAAGAGAATTACAGGTGACATTATACAACACATACACTTAAGGAGACAAAATAAGAGATGCACAAACATTTTCCACGAGCTAGTGGAAGAAGCACTAGCAGGGGAATGCTATTATCTGCTCTAGGAGCCATCACATGAGGGGAAATGAGAAAACTGACAGCAATTTTCACCAACGTTCTGCTACAGTTCTAGATGCTGTCTCAGGTCCTTTAAAATAGGCATGAACACAACAACCCATCTCCCAGTTACCGCCTTCACCCTGTCCTGTAGTACCTGGCTTCCTCTTATCCCAGGTCTGCTACCTTCTCCAGCCTCAGGCGCCTTCTTGCCTGGCAAACACCCAGTTGCTGTCTGCATCTGCCCCACCTCCTGCCTCTCCACAGCCTGCTCCAGACACCATCCCTTTCACAAAATCAGAGTACGTCACACAGGAAAAAGCCACTTGTCATGCACATTCAGAGCACCCCAATGGAGGTTACCACCAACGACAAGGACACGCTACGCTCCTTACGGAGCACTGACTTTTCCTTTTCCTATTCCCTGACCAGTCGGAGTTGCAGTTCTGTCCCCCTTCCTGTTTAGCAGCAGCACTCACACAAGTCTGTCCCCACTGAACAGTCACAACAAAAACATACATAGCAAAGTTTTCATTCTCTAAGTCACATCTCCATTGCAAACATGCCTAGGTAACATTAGGTCACAAAGTTTCTTCATTTAGGTCATCAACAAACTTTTGCCCAAAAAAAAGAACAGTTAGCAGACATATGAAGATCAATCAACATTTATCTCCAAAAGTAAACATGAAACTAATGTTAAGTAACCTGGCCAAAAGCAAAGCTCTATTTCCTTAGGAGATAACCAAATTACAAACACCAAAACTAACTACTTTAATGAAGAAGAAAAAAAAAAAAAAGTAAATTTCCTAAGAATTTCATCCGTCTATTAAACAAAACAGTAAGGGTAAGGGGAAAAAAGTAGAAAAAAAACCCTGTGCTCACAATAAGTTTCAAACAGAAAATAATGCAGTAGCTGTCTAAGTAAAAGCCTCTGTTATTATGTAAAAGTAATATTTATTCCAAATCTTCTGAATCAACTCTTTTCTCAGTCAATTCCCTGGACTGATTATTTCTCCACACGTAGAAACGCCACATTAAATACCGCAAGGCATCAGAACCATATGCAGAAATACACCTTTGTGCCTGCAGAATTTCAGCAACAGAGATCAGTTCATTTATTCTCAAGATTGCTTACAGTTTCATAAATAGCGGAAGAGATACAACTTTAAAGCAAGGAAACTGTATTTGACCTACTTAAAAAGATTCTTTCAAGGGTTCAGTGGAAACAAATTACATCTGTGCAGAACTCTACAAGGTTTTGAAGCCTTCTGGCAGAACAGGTTAGGAAAAACTGTGTCAGAATTATAAGCCTTCCATTTATTTTCCTTTTTTTTTTTTTTTTTTTTTCTTCTCTCTGCTTCTCTTTGTTTTCTTGGAACTTCCATTTCCCCATCACGGATGCAGGTTACATTTGACAGTAACCACATCAGCACAGCTCATTTACTGCAACGCACACTATGAAGGGAGTGTCGTGATGTCAGATAACCTGCGTGGATTTGTAGAGATCCATCTTACACTGGTGAGCCTTACCGGCGGGCCACTGAACAGCAGAGTAATTTTGGCCAAACCAAGGTTAATATGTCCTTCTGTAGCCGTTGAAGAGCCAGGGCCACAAATTTTTGCAGATTGGTCTGCTCTACCTCTAGGCGTGAACTGATGGGCACAGACTGCGCCACTAAATCAAAGCCGAACAGCCCACTCGCTCCTAATTCCAACTAATGCTCTGCGTGCGTGACAAGGACACGGCTGGAGTGTAAATATTCACAGAGTATGACAACAGAGATGAGGCCCGTCACCAGCTCCTGTTCTACATTAGCAAAGCAGATAGCACAGTATCTCGTGTCTGTACTACCTAGAAACACCAGAGTTCAAGCCCAGGGACTCCATCTACCTACAGGTTTGCATTTCATAGAGGTGAAACTCAAATACTCGCTGGGGTTTTCACAGAGGTCTGCAAAAACAGCAGCAGTAACACTTCCTACAAACATAGTTCCATGGTCCTGTCATCATTCATTGCTGTAAGTAACTGAAAATACAAGTCCAGAACAACAGCAAGGTCTACCCCCTCCAAAACAAGCCCATATGTTGCCACCTGACCTCTCGCTTTGGGCTGCAACGCAGTACGAGGAAATACCTCTTTCTTCCATCCTCTGTTTTAGTCACTCCTCTAGACCACGTAGAGCCTTACAGGCAATTAGATCAGCCTCAAAGCTCCAAGGTCCTCAGCTAGCAAGTGATACACAAGTATTGTTATACAACAATAACCCAAACCTTAGCCAAAAGAACTTTTTTTTAAAGTGGGACAACATAAAAAACAGGAAGCCATAAACAATTCTTTATTGATGCTCTTTTTACGCATGATAAAACACTTGTTTCTTTCAGCCGGGAAGAACAACACACACAGAAGGATCAATGCGTTTCACATTAGACCATTTAAGTAAACTTGTAAGAGTGGATTTGTGGAGCTCTGCAACTAAACATGGTCTTCAATTTCAACATTAAAAACAACAGATCTATTTTTGAGCTTCTAATTTGTAAGTTATACAACTTTTCAAATTAAGTTCTCCAGGCTTACTAGAAAAGATCTCAGAGTACTGGGGGGGGGGGGGGGGAAAAAAAAAAAAAAACCCCTTCTAAAATAATCT
>VXAV01005722.1:114377-139721 GCA_013399715.1 Alectura lathami | reverse complement strand
ACTAGCAAGGAGCTTTCTTCTGGTTTTGAAATATCTTAACATTTTTCTCCAGGCTTGCTGCTACATCCTCAGAAATCACTTAAAATGTGCTGTACCACAAAGTTAAATCATGGCTTGAAGAATAATAAAAAAAAAAAAAAAAATTACCATTAGGAATTCTATTTCCAAAAGTCTTCATACTTCATCAGCTATCTCAGTGACTCTCAGGCTTTAACTACTGCTATCTTGGCTTATTACTTTTCCTCCTCAAGTTTATAGATGAGAAGAACACAGATAATCTTATTTGGCACTAAAAAAAAAAAAAAAAAAAAAAAAACAAACACGNNNNAAAAAAAAAAAAAAAAGACATAGCTCGCTATCTCTAAGTTCTCAGCAATACCTCTATCCCACATGTCACAGCTACATTAATCGCAACGGAAATCAGCAGAGCAACAGCATGACGGGCAGTGAAGGAGGCTGGGGCTGCAGGTGGACAGAAGATGCTTCCACAGTTTTAACAGCTTAATACTGGTCTCAGGTGCTACTTTAAATCAGTCAGATTTCTATGAAATTCTAGACAAGTTGCACCACCAACTCTTTCATCTATGTAATCACTCACTGTTTTCATCATTTTATAGATAATTGACTTGAAAGCTCTGCTCTGAGCTTTTAACATTATACCCACACTCAGCTGAATTCAGTGGAAGCAGCACTTTAAATATAAGCAACAACATGTCAAAGCATCGTTAAAAATCCAGGTTTCTGGCATTTTTAGTTAGACATTCCTATCCATAAACAGTACTGTCATTTTCGCTTCTGAGAGCCACGTGATTTAAGCAGATTATCTTGTCTGAGGAATACTGGGGAGTTTTTCTGTGGGTTTGGTTATTTTTTGGCTAATTATACAATCATTTAGAACTTCAGCAAATAACCTACATGAACATTTATAAACCAACAACTAGATAATAAAATCCCTTTATATATTCTGATGTATCATAACCACACAGCCAGATTATATGGAAAAAAAAAACACCACCACCAAAAAACCTCCTAGAAGCAACAAAGAACACAAACATAGCTTGCTACTGTCAGACACAGTTCAAAACTAAAAAAGGCACCAACTGAGCTAACCCAGAACAAGCAACACCGAATCACAGACCATCCTAAGGAGGAAGGCACCCACAAGGATCATCGAATCCAACTCAACATCTTGAATTAAAACTTATAGGAATGAAGACAGGCAGAAAAATTATTCAGAACAGGGCACATACTGGAGGGCAATGTGATGCATTTTATCACTCTTATCCTTCAAGTGCTCTTTAAAACTGTGCAGGCTGTACTTCTTGTGCAAGTGCCAAATAATTCTCCAGCGAAGGAAAAGCATCCATTCTGGGCGTATTAAAACTGACTGGTGTGCAACTGGCATTGCTCCCAAAGGTAACAGTAGAAACCATAGCAGATTTTTCCTTTGTATGGATATATATAAAAGGCATTTGATTGCCCAGATATTTAGTTTCTTCTAACTGGAAACAAACCCGGAAGGTAAGTAGTGAGGTAAAATGATGTAGAAAACTGCACCGGCTTCGTACTTCAGCACACTGATTTTGTGGTTTGCAGCAAGATGTGCAAAGCTTGGCGAGTTCTGACCACCCATCAGTGACTCAATTTGCGGTAACTCACTTGTCCTTTTCACAAGATGCCCACCCAGCCTCCAGAGCGCAAACTGATGAGGTCACGCAACAAAGAGCCGCACAATAGCCGCTGCCACTTCAACACATGTTACTGAACAAACACGGCTGCGATCAGAAGCATCTCCAGCTGGCTTCAGGAATGCAACGGGATTCAAAGGCAGCCGCAGCCTTCAACAGGGCTCTGCTTACACCTTCTCCTTACACAGGGTTTCCTCAAAGCAGGCTTTGCGCTAAACCAATGTCAGATTTTATGAAATTCTTAGCAAGAGATGAAGTGAGAAAATGAGAGAATGGAAATGCAGAAGGATGATGTGCCCTTGGAAGATGGGTCTTGGTTTCCCAGTCTGGCTTCAGCCAACAGAGGCTTCGTGAAGCAGAGTACCACCTGCCCCCACGCTGTATTTAGGAGACCTCCTCCCATGGCTTATAGCTGATCCGTTGCTGTCTGCTTCTTCCTGACCCTCTCTCTCACCTTTTCCTCCGGCCCTGCAGAGCTGCGGGCTCCAGGCCTCTGCCTGACTCTCAGTGCCCCTGCTGCAGCAGGCAGTCCCACAACCACTTCCCTTGAGCACCCTCAGTTTCTTACTGAACACATATTTTCAGTCTTCCAGAGTTCCACACGATCCACATACCCTTTTTAAGCAGATATGACAGGAAAAACAAGGAAAAATAGAAGAGATATCATGCAGAGAGCCTGAAAGAAGCTTTAACCACTGAACAATCATCCAGAAAGCTTTCTTGATAATTCAGTCGATGTCTCATTAAACAACCGCACACAGTCATATTGTTGAGGTGCAACAATATAAAGCAGAGACATGACAACATAATGCTGAGAACAGCCTGCATGCCTCATGGAGACGTTCAGCAAACCATAAGGACGCCTACATGTTTCTGACAAAGGGTAGGGGCAAGATTCAACTGCGGCTGCTGCAGCCTTCATTTAAACTCAGTCTCCTCTAAAATTTAGATACATCACCAGCTTAAACTTGTAAATAGAAAAAAAAAAAGAAAAAAAGAAATTTCATTGTACATTAGAGATTACAACAAAATTCCAGCGAAACATTCCCTGTATTGTTTGAAATATAAGATGGCTATTTGCCAAAGTAAAATAAAGCAACTTTGGAAGGGGATGGGGGGTGGGGAAAGGAGCGGGGTGCACTGTAGCACACCCCACAGGGGAGGTCCTTTCCAAACATGCATGAAGACTGCTTGCTTGTAATCTAAATGTTTTAGAACCTAATTGAGGCAGACAGGTAGCAAACACTAAAACAGCACACAAGTGAGGTTAATCCACTCAGCTGTATCTCAGGAGCGATACACTGCAGCAGATTAAATCAAAGTAGAATACAGGCAGCCTTCATGACCTCAGAAGATGGTGTTAGGCACCCCCAATCAAAAAGCCATCTGACTCTTAAGAACCCTCCAATTTCAGCAGACACTTTTAAAAGCAGCCTAGAATGAAATTCCTCCAGACCTAAAAGCATCTTATTGATCCAAGTAGTTCATAGCCCATTTATTTTTCTTATTCAAGCCTGCAGTCACTGCCCTCCATTTGGATGTTCCTAAAAACAACAGCAAGCTAAGACTATCCAAATCAAGCAGTGGTCAGGCCATTAAAGACAGAGTTGATTACATTTAGATACACACCCCAACACCTGAACACACTGCAGTAAATTCAGGTTCCACTAAGAAAAGAATATTATTCAGAATATTTTCTGCTGCTGAGCATCAACCCCTTACTTTATTGGCAGGCAACATCTAGTAGTCTGGGTATTCATAGGTCACTAACAAAACACGAACCTAGTCACCCTGATTCACCCACAAAAGCTTTACCTAAACTACACTGATTACAGTACACTGAATCTACAGATAAGAACTATTCTCTGAATAGAAAACATTTCCTGAATGAAACCTGATTCTGAAATTAACTAACTTGGAAACAATTTTTCCTTAACAAATGCAACAAACCAGCACACAAAGCCAGTTAATATGGTTTAGCTGATGAGCTGAAATTCATGTCACAGTAATTCCTATCACTGCTATCTTGCAAGGCGGAGAATACAAAAGAAAAAAGTATCACCTTTCTTGCAGACTGTAGTAAATAGCAAACTGAAGTCATTTGATCCTAACTAATATTACTGCTTCATAGCTAAACTACATGATAGTGCGTAGCAGAATGCATTAATTATTTCAATCGCTTCTGAAGTCAGATGCCTTTTTAAAATACTCAGTGACTACAAGAGAATAGTCTGACCAGTTTGTTCCCATTATTGCATTAAAAATATTAAACAGTTCACTGGAAATCTTCAAAAGATTTCATATATTTTAATGTCAACAAATGCTGACAAACACCTTACATGAAAACATTTTTAAACCTGACAAAATAAAGCAAACCTTAGAAGTACATTTTAAGTATGACCATAGACTTACATCTCCCTAGTGTAGCCATGCTTGCATGCACAAGACCTACCCACCTCTAACAGCCAAAATAAGAGCCACTAAAGACATCTGAAGGGGGAACATACATCTGGCAGAGGTCTAAGTGAACGCCCGGAAAGATTTGATCGAAGTCCCAAGCAAGAATCAATTCAGTTATCCACACGTAACTACACAAAGCCCTTCTGAGAAACCACATCGCTGAAAACGTAAACAAGGGCAAGAAGGATTAAGAAGAGCAAGAAATCGCCAAAGCTGGATCTTAATGTGTGGCAACTGGCCTATTGTCAATCACATCAAGTAGCCAAGAACCTGAGGCTGAAGCTCAGACAGGCTCAGATTACTCTAGACTTTCCTTGCTAAAAATCTCCTCCATTTAATCAAGTATATTCATTTAACTTTGACAAGACGTGCTCGATGCAAATGCAAGCTTTCTGAAATTGCAAGGGAGATGTCTGCCTTTACTGCTTCATCAGCCAAACAGTGCCTGATGTAAGGACTGCCCAGACCTGATGGTAACCAGGATTGGTCAGGGATCAGGGACAACAAATAGAGCTGGACATCCAGACCCATCATTACACATTAAAAATTTTTTAAAAAATCCTCATTTTGGAAACGGAAAAAATAATTATCCTCACTATCACAGTAACTGTCAGAAATGCCAACAATCAGCCCTAGAACTACTTCTGAAGGGAAGACTACATTAGCAGCCTCAGTTCCTTGCACTACTAGGTGGTCAAAGTCGACATCTCAGCAAATAATTACTGCATCAGATTTAAACCTGCCAGGAAAATTATAGGAAACAGTATCCATTTCACATACACTGCTGGATCCCTTCCATCCATGTTGTCCTCCTGTCTGTGACAAAAAGAAAAAAAAAAAAAAAAAAAAACCTAGCAAAGAGTCCTGGGGAGCATATTTGAGTTGTAAAGCAAACATGCTTAAGAAGTTAGACATGAATGACTTCTGCTCCGAGGTATTGGCTGAAAATGCTGCAGTTACCAGTCACTGCAGCATCGTACTATGGTAAGAGGAGATGCATTCCATTACAAAACTTCAGCACTGCTTGCAGTCCTGGCAGATGGCTATAGGCAGGACTGCAATGGCTAAGTTCAGACACCTGACAGTCCTGGAGTTTGGAGAAGTGGTTGGAACCAGAGATAAATTCCTGTATGTGCAGTGGTAAACTTCCTCAGATACAGAAGTGATTTATTTTTTTTAATCACTAGACTGCATGAGGAAGAATTTGCTCTCAGTGGTATGACAACAAAGCATTTCATCTTCATGAAGAACCCTAAACACTTAATCATCTTAAAAAAAGAAAAAACCCACACCCAAGCCTGACATGTAGTTCAGACACACATTTCAAGAACCTGCTTAGAAGCATCACACTTAACCCCCTTTCTTCTGTAAGGCATCTTAACTCTTAAAAAAAAAAAAAAAAAGTTATTGTTGAGTTCTCCTGGCCTTCAGGACACTAAAACCTTTTTACTTGTACATGCTGACTTGAAGCCTTGCAGCAGCTGAAGCAATAAACATTGGCAGCTAGCTGGCAAACAGCAGAGATACCAGCGCTCAGCCTCCAATTTCACTTGCATCAGCAAAGTCAGATCCTAGAAGGGACAGTGCAGCTAGGGCCTAATATGTTCATCCGTGCTACTAACACCTTTGTCTGTGTTAAAAACACTTTTCCCCTGTAAATCTGGAATATCCTGAGCACACCCGGTTCCATGTACCACCCTGACACCCTTGCTTCCTTACTAAAGCTTTGCAACATACAGATACATGGCAACAAAGATCTGACTCTGGCTACACAGCATACCGCAAAAAACCTGTGAACACCCAGTTTGATTCTTTCAGGTCCTTACATCGATCAGCTCATTCTCTCCTGATGCTTTATGGGTTTTGCATACAAGGCCACATTTTGCTCAACAAAAAACAGTCAATTTACAGCAAACACGTGGGAAAACCATATGCCAAATTCCGAGATACTCTGACAGCACAAAAGAAATAGAAGAAAAAAATAGTGAAATGGATTTTCATTACGAAATTGTGTTGGTGATTGAGTTCTGCTTTTCTCTTGGTTATCTCAGATATCCTCTATTTTGAGGCAGGATTACAGAAGCTGTAGGGTAACACTTAAAGGAGAGAGGGGGGCAGGAGGGGGAACAAAAAAAAAAAAAAAAAAAAAAAAAAAAAAANAAAAAAAAAAAAAAAAAAAAAAAAAAAAAGACTACAAAATTCTCTCTTCCCACTGAAGGAAAGAACCTTTCCAGCAAGTCACTCCACACCTCAGACAAACTGCAGACTGATAGTTTCTTTTCAGCAAAATTTTATTCTGCAGCCCAGCGAAACAGATTTGAAACAAAGACTGCTTCGCATAACCCAGAACGTTGTGTTTTACCTGTCCTGCAACAGGAAAAAAAAACCACTGAGACTGCCTTGATTCTCAAAGCTTTAGCTCACAGCCTTATCTGAAGCCTGCAGACTTGTACCCCAGCACAGGCACACCTACGACTGCAGCCCGTGTCTGTATCTGTCAGCACTCACCAGCACGGTGTCGTCATTTTCCCCAGGACACAGCACTAATGGCTGCAGCAGCGGACACATCCTCTGTTTACCATCACTGCCTGCTTTCCAAAGCAAGATGTGAAAGAAAACAAGCTTACCCTGCAACTTCTACAAGAAGCGGATCTTAACAGTTACCTAAACTAACACTTGTGGTGATTTCTTCCTGTGGCCTTTGGAAGATTTTCTGACCTCTTTGTCTCACTCTGAATACAATCTATTTTGATGCAAGTACCTGATGAAAACATTAACAAGCCTTTCCAAATGACAGGTACCTCCCTCTGTATGCATCACTTATTCAATAAGCACAAACCCTGCATTTGAAAAAGAATTATACCAGACAAATTCTGAAGATTGCTGTACATGCACAGTTCATTAATTGCTAACATGCATGAGATTGGTTTACTGCACAGCTGTGCAGCATCTAGAAAGTAGCGGTGCACTCAGGTTTGGTTTAAGCAAAATAAGCTAAGATTCCTGCTTTTAGGTTTTCATGCTACCAAGTCAGACCAACGGCAGTATTGGCAAGCTGTCAATTTGGGCACAGGAAAGAAGAAATACTTCACCTACCCAGTAAATCCTCAGATTCAAAACCACATTTTATTCAAACAGCTGCCCTTGCCTAGTTCTTTCAGCAGGTGGAACTGAAGCCAAAATATTCCTGAAGAGGATGGTAACATTCCCTATAGGCTCTGCATATGGAGGTGAGATAGCTATAAAACCTCACTGTTAATTCTTTTTTGAAATGAATCCAAGCCAGCTGCAGGGAAGATGCTCACTCCAAACAGCTGGAAGAAAGGCACTAAAGGGAACAGAAGGCCCCAAAAGCAGAGGACAGGCATGGAGGACAGCAGCAGAAAGAGTTAACAATAAGTGTTTCTGTAGTGTTTATCCGATTTGGTGCCACAAAGTATGGAGCAAAGACAGGCACATGTTTGTTTGCTTTAATTTAGTACGCTCAAACAGACATTAAAAAGAAATTTCGAGGAAGAACATGGTATTCTTTAGCTCTCTGAAAGTAAAATCAGTTAAGCTGAACACAGTTCTTGTAACCAAAACTTATTTGGAAGAGCCACAAGTAAAGGCAAGCTAAATCATTAAACTGAAATTAATAAATATTTGCCAATAGCACGGAAACCCACTAGGAACACGTGACAGCCTGTGACAAAGATCTGTGTTTTCACTGTTTTTTTTTTCTGCAGGGTCTCAGATCCAGGCTGCTATAGAAAAACAAGATGTGAGCTCTAAAGGAACCCAGCTGACTTCATACGCTATTAATTCAGCAGCTTCGGGTGAGAGGATTATTGGTATTTTAAAGCACTTAAAAAAGACCAACTCTAGCTTCCAACACAATTCTATTCCATAGGACTAGGAAAGAGCACTTGTGCTCAGGTGCATAACACCACCCTGAGAGCATCGTATTGTCGTGCTACTGTAAGGAACAATTTCAGTTCTCTGTTCTGTTTAAGGGTGTTTAACGGCACACGTAGTAAAGCAGTATTAAAGTACTCCTGGGCTTCTACTTCTTCTAAATGGAGTATCTACCAAAACTAGAGAATGTGACAGAAAGTATCCTTAAACTTTGAAGGAGCTTAATAGTCCACAATGAGAGTCTAGAGAAATATTATCCCAAAAAAAAAAACACCAGCAAATTGTAATCTGGAAAGAAGTGCCTACAGTCTCCCCAGCAGGAAGGGGGTGGGGGGGAAGTTACCAGCTGGAAGCTGTACAATTCACAGCTGGGGGAGGCAGAGCCAGCCACCTCCTGTGCCTTCAGCCACATCCCACCGGCAGGAGGTCCCAGGCACGGCAGGTGACCACTGAGCACCAAGCAAGAAGCTCCCAAAGCACTCAGAATCCAGCGGAAACTTCCAGCTTGCAGAATACAATCAGGCACTCTGATAGACTGATACAAAGTGAGCCTCTCAGCAATGTGTTGTCTCACTTTCAGTATCAAAACTGCACTGTGGTGCTTAGATCCAACTTCTTGTTCATCTGGGCCTGAAGCACAAGATTATGGCTGATGCATGCTGACTGGTATCACAAACAAACCGGGCACAACGTGCAAGCCATCTCACTCTCTGCACACAGCATGACACGTCCAAAAACCTTACACAGGAAACCAACATCCCGCCTTCAGCCCCAAACCAGAAGAGAAGCCAGTATTAAGTTTTACTAGGATTGCCATGAGAGAGATTAGATGCCATTAAAGAGA
Organism: Alectura lathami; assembly: GCA_013399715.1. NCBI lineage: Eukaryota > Metazoa > Chordata > Aves > Galliformes > Megapodiidae > Alectura > Alectura lathami. The sequence continues at coordinate 130,832 of VXAV01005722.1, read as the reverse complement.
TCATCTGCCTTTTAACAGCCCTGATGCAGGACTTGCATATGCCACTCTTGCCAGAATATCGTCTCCCACATGGCAGCCTGTTTAATGTGCAGAAGAATGCATACAACACATTAGCCTTTCAGCACACAGGCCAGTAAGAAATTCTGACAACACCTCAGCATTGCCAAAATTCACATTAGTAGCTCTTCTTATAGATTAAACACCTAACAGATTGTGATTTACAGATTTCATTTAAAAATTAAACTTCAGTCATTACAGCAGCAGAAAATTATGAATCCCAGCAGTCTAAAACCAAACAAAACAGCCCTAAAATTAGGGTGGACTGAAAACATCCCAGTATTTTAGAATTCTGTCCTGCCTTCCACTGACAGGCAGACTATGCTCCAGCACTCCAAATCTCTCAGTTACAAGCTAAGCCATAGTTCTATAACAATCTATTTATTTAACAGAACTCTGGAAATGTTGGAGAACTAATTTCTGAGAATTTCAGTTTCATTCACACACAAGCTCACACGGTTACTAGATACATGCATGCTATATATACTGCATGTGATAATGCCAACAGCTCAGTGCTGCGCAAGCTGCTTGTATTAAGTTTCTCTAAGTGACATTAGAGTTCAGCTCTGCTGCAGCAAATGCACGAAGAGGCCTCACATTCCAAACACCCACACAGAACGGAAAAACTACACCAACAGAGCACTAAGTGTGCCAGTGCTACCTGAACCCATTTACTACCTTAAAACACAGGCATAACCCTTGCATTTATGTTATATTATGAATTTTTAAGATTCAAGGCTCCGAAGCTAATTGGTTTGTCTCTCAATCTCTCACTATGCCAATTTAAGGAAAAATGTACAATGTTAAAGTCTCTAATGAGTGATGTATATGACTGATGAACTTTAAAATAGGCCACGTTACTAACTGGATAGGATACTTGATTACATTTGTAATGTTTTACTGGTTTACTAAATCAGCTGGGTACACAAGAGCTACCAGAACACATAACAAGCAAGTTCCATGGCAGAACATTCTAACAATTTCATAGCAGGTGTTCACTATAAAAGATATTGACATATAAAGCCACATTATCGCTACATATATTGACATATAAATATACACACACATGCATATAAAAAGTACAAACAAATCTGAGTTGCCAGAATTAGCGGAGCGGTATCACTTCAAATATTTTATCAACCTCTGTTGCTCTACTTCCCCATGTCATGCTGCAATAAGTGATACCGCAACACAACGCCGGGCTGATGGGGAAAGGAAGGCAATCCCTTCTAACACCTGCCTGTGGACTGACACGGGACATTTCAGGTAACGTGGCTCATTGCCTTTGACTGCTGCCTTGGGGGAAACTACAAAGGAGAATAGATTGGATCACCGAGTTCAAGGGAGATTAGACAAGTATCTGTATTCTGCCGTATTCATGTTAATCCTTTTCTCTGCAAAAGCAGGGAGGAAAGCCTAGCTGCTCAAATTGAAATACTCAGCAGTACAAGTGTAACCACAGTCAGCTTCAGAACTGCAGCTAGAGGCAGGGGGAACATCCAGACCTCCGGTAAGCACCCAGGCAGCTAGCTCACGTAGACATCTCATCCTGCTGCTGCCCTAGTGAAATCATACCCGTGGTGGCTACTTTACGGGTACCTCACAGACCTACAACTTACGGTGTAACTGTACATTTGCCACATTCTCCACGCACATCTAGACACTGCTCCACTCAACAGTAACTTCACAAGAGTGCTCGGCCATCGCTGCTCCTCCATACTGGCAGAAGGGCACCTGGAGGTACGCCACGGGCATGTCAAGAGAACACAAGAGGTGAAGGTACAGGAATGCTGTGACAAATGGCTGGATTTCTAGCTGACGGTGCTTTAAATCAGCTCATCATGACACCTGAAGAATTCCTTCCGTTTCTCTGCAGAGACTAATAAACCAGCAGTTTACCAATCAATACAGCAACAAAGATACAGAAGATCACATTTTTACAGAAGTATTATGAAGTTTGCAATTTCAGTCACTCAGAGGTTAAACACCGAACTATCTGAAGTCTGCAGCACGTTCACGATACACTGACTAGGTTTCCTTCAGACACTAGAACTTCAGTACAACCAACAAACACAACAGTTCATGTTACCACCTTCACCCTTCATAAAGCTTAAGAATAAAACACCATCATGAGGCATCTCTCACCTCCCATTCCTCAGGAGTACCTAGTGCCTAAGGAACCGTGTTGGAGGCACCTCTGTCAAGTAGGAGAGGTTCTTTTAAATGTACGAAGAGAAACATTTGCATTAACCACACAGAATACGTATTTGCATAATGCCACACAGCAGCACGATGAAGACACTTTATGTGGCCAGCGGCACCACCCTGACTAAGTGCTAGCACCCAGCAGCACTCTGCCCAGCGGCCCCAGCACCAGACCTGGGCCGCCTTCACACCTACAGCTCTGTGCAGCTGCTGGTGAGAGCTCCCCACCCCCTGCCCCATGGGAACACAGAAACTGTCACTGCGAGAAAAGAATGTCCTCTTTTTTTTCAAGAATCATGGTTCACCTCTGTGCAACTGTCAAACACGCGATCCCAACCCAATTCCTATGTTCCAGTCGCCTGCTTCCTGCCAGACTTTGCATTTGGCTTGCTACTGCTCAAATATTTAAGCCAACACTTCCTTATTTGCATCAGGCTCAAATCCATTTCTGCATTACATCATATTTCCATCCTGATGACTCAAGAATTACACACCATTCTGACTCTCAGCTGGAAAGTCACAGCATTGAGCAATAAAAACAAAACATAAGCACACTAGAAGTATACACCAAGCTTGTAGAAGCTCGATACCAGATCCCTTTTGCAAATAAAAAAGCATAACTACAATAGCTACATTAATAAAAACACAGAAGAAGAATAACTGAACAGTAAACTTCATTATGAAGGTGACCCTAAGAAGAGAGATCAACACAAAATCTGTCTGGAAATACTCACATTTTTTCATCCTTCTAATTAACACAGGTTTCTGATCACACCATTGAAACTGTAGCTTCCAAATTTCACCAATACAGTAAAAATTGCAATTCAAGCATTTTGGCTGCAAGCTAATAATATAAGGGTCTACAGATTATTCAAAACTTGTTTTGACTAAGGACAGTGTTACAAAAAGTGTTTAAAAAATGCTGACCTTGGTGGAGACTTGGCATTAAATGATCTGCAACTGCTTGATGTGTTACAGTTTACTCTTAGTTTAGAGCAAAAAAAAAAAAAAAAAAAAAATAGAAGTCAAAACCTACCTAACAAGATTATCAATAAAAACACAGCTTACACAATGCAAAACTATGCAGATGCTCTGATTGTTAAGATCAGGTAGTAAATAAGTGTTTTATTTCCTCAAAGTAAATGTAGCAATACATAACTGGTCAGTTTAAGAGCACACACTGTTCCAGACAAAAAATGGAAATGGAATAAAGCTGTTCATGCAACATACCCAGCTGCCTGATTGGAACTTTACTCATGAGAGAATTACAAGAAAAACCAGAAGTGGAAGGGAAGAAAGTAAAAAAAAAAAAAAAAAAAAAAAAAAGATACTTGCTGAGAGTAGAATTCACAAGACTCTCTCAGGAGAAAAGCACTAGCACTTCACTGGAGAAACCTGACAGAAAACTCATCACCTGCCCACTGGGAAGAGAAATGAATGAGAGCTATGGAAAAAGCAAAGGTAGAGAAGTTGAGGGTAAAATACTTCTGGTTTACTTGCATCTCTCTAACAAGAAAAAAAAAGATTAGAACAAACAGTTGAATTCTGACACATCCTCTCTTCCAGATCCTCACACCAAAGATCACACACAACACAGCTCCACTGTTCGTACCACTCGGTTTTAGCCAAACCCTGCAGCGTGCTGTGCCTCCCCTCCCAAACACTGCTCCTTGTCGGCGTGACACGGCTGAACAGGACCAGAGATGCTGAACCGCACCGAGGCAGGGAGACAAGGACTAAGGGATTTGCAGCAGGGTCAGAAAGCAATCAACCAATGTCACAGGCAAGGCACCAAGCTTAAATTTCCTCAACAATAAAACACTCCAGCAAGGCAAGGTCTGCCAGTAAAAGTAACAGCTGCTGCTAAAGCAACTGACTAGCAAAGTCAGAGCACAATTTCAACTTGTAACTTAACCTACAGGTATCAGCTGGAGAACTGAAACAAACTGAGAACTGCAGCACTAGAGAAGTATTTCTTATTTTTATATCTTCCACACTTTTCAATAACAAGAGCTGATGGAAGCCCTACTTGGCAGAACCAAGTCTCCAAGTTAAAGCTGAGGCTTCTCAGAGTCAGGAATCCATGGGGTCAGGCCAAGTAACACCGACCAGAGCTCCCACCACCACCACCAGCATCACACCATCTGCATGTGCTGAGCAGTTCAGAACTCCCTATCACACACAGACCAAAACAAAGCAAAACAATCTTTATCTCACTGGTTCTCATGATTTGTGAAGGCCACCTGAACAAAAGCTGTGTTCTTAGAGCAGAAGCATCAACCTGGAGCATAGACAGATTTTGAAACTACAAGTTCTACCGAAAGCCACAAACTTCATTTTAAGGAAAAAAAGGTTCTTTGCCTTTTTAAAGATGCTCCATTAAAATTTACTGCAATAATTACGAAGAGTTCCAAGCCTACTTTTGAAGGCATTTTATGCCTACTTTCATAGGCATCTTACGAAGCAATGCCTGCCAAAGAACTGTAGTATGTTCTCACAGCACATGAAAATGACCAAACCACAACTAACAAATAAACAAACTGACAAAGAAAAGAGCTGGCTACTGCTGTCACTTGTTCAACTGGCATGTATCACTTAGTTTCAGTCATCCTCTGCTGAAGATATGAACCCAGGCCGAGACAGGAACTCGCAGCTCCCAACCACACCAGACCGTGTGACAAGTCCAGCCCCCCCAAAACGCACATGTAGGCATCGCCGCCCCCATCCACCAGCGAGCAGCCAGAGCTGAGCGTGCTAGCTGTCTGCCAAGCAGTTAGCAGATGGCAAACTGGGCTGCTACGAGATGCCCTCCATTACGCAGCACCTTTGTCTCCTTCGGGAACTAAAATTAAAGAGCACCATGTGACACCACAGATATTAAGCAGTGAGGATAAAAAAACAACATAAATGCTTTCTCTGTGCGGGTGTCGTAGCGTGCACTGCCTCACACAGCTGAACTACACTAACTAGTTTAAAGGTAGCCTGCATCCACTTATCTACACAAATTGCCGTCACACCTTGAATCACAATACAGCTTTACCTTTGATCTAGGAGGGGATCTGAGGAATTCCACCTAAACAGACCAAAAGACTGTTTTCCTGAATTTGGCCTCTAATCTGAAAGGCAGATCTAATTAGTATTTTTCCCATCATACATTGCTCAGTACAGTAGCTCAGCAAGTCTTTCCAATGCGAGCACTAAGACAAGCCAAGGAAGCTGCTGTGTCTGAGCTCCAGAGAAGGCCTGTGAGCTGCAGCACGTCGGAGCACACGGTGCCCACTGCCACTGGCCCATGGCCAGCACTCCTCTCACCTTCACCAATGTCCTGGAAATCCAAAGCAGCACCTCAGCCCTCTGGTACATTCTGAATATTAAGAGTGGCAGTGCAGGAACAGCTCTACACTCATCAGATTGTACAGCTGGGTTCCGTATTTCTCGAATCTCTCACAGCGATGCAGAGCTCTGCAACGCAGGACTGCAGAGATGTTCTCTGAACAATGATAACCCAGTCAGGTATCACTAATTCACACAGATGCATTACTTCGATTGTGCTCAAATTGTCTTCTACTCCTAAAATACAAGTTAAGCAATTTAGTATGGAAGCACAGAAAAAAAGAGGAAAAGACAGGCCCTGTACATACAGAGGAACCACCAGAACCTGCTAGCCTTTGTTTGTTGTTTTTTTTTTTTTCCCAAACATGGCTTTACACTATTTTTTAATAGAGCTTTCAAAGTTTTTGCTAAGGTTACTTGTGTATTAACTATAATACAATGGACACACTGCATTACAAAGACAACAATAGCAAGATCTGAGTAATGTGTATCAAAGACAACACATCCATTACCATGGGAACCCTGATACAGTTCACCACTAAGTCAAGTAGTCTAAAGGAAGCTTTTCTGTGTTAGACTTCCTCTTCTAATAATCTCTGTACTAATCCTTCCAAGGCATAAACATTAACACCTTAAACAAGGAACAAACACACAGGCAATGATGACAGCATGTAATGGGCACAAGGACACATGTAGAAAGGATACCAGAGAAACCCGCATCTCACTGCCGCCAAGGATGTAGCTGCAACAGCGAAATGAAGTCAGTGAAAACTCACTGTAATCACAGTGTAGGAAACACAAGGACATGTGAAAAACCAGGCATTACAGAAGACGTACCAAATCCAGTTGGAAGCTGACTTCACCCAACCCAGTCTAGAAGTTTCACCAGAATAATCTTGTTGTACCAAACTGAACCATACTAAAATGATGCCCACACCAAGCTGTTGGGAAGTACAGCTCTAACAGGATGAGAAGCAAGTTCAACCTCTTCATCTTCACTTTTACTGTAACTCCATCTGTACACACGAGAGTGCCAGCAGTGCCAGCAAACTAAAACTAAGTTAGTTTAAAAATACCCTGCCCGTAAGACTTCTCTAGTTGCTGCCATTTACAGGAAATCCTCAAGCAACGCTGCAGCACACACAAGACCTTCATGTATGCAACCGTATTTAAAACCATTTGCCTCACATCCTAGGTGGATGTACAGTATAAAATTCACCTGTCCCATGGACAAATATATAAAATCCACCTGGAAGCAAAACAAACATTAGAATTGGGTTTAAATTCCTTTCAGAGTCCAAATTAATTAGCGCTAATTCAGACACTATATAATAAAATTTCTACAAGTTCTATTGCAAGGTTTGAGATCAAAAATCAGGACCTAAAAATATCAAAGCGGAATTTTTTTTTAGGCTTCAGAACAAGCAGATTTTCCAGAATGAGATTTCTCAATACCAAATTAGAAAAAACTTTCCCTAAAAATCATTTTACATGTTGAAAAGATGGAAATACATTTTCTGCTCACAGTTAAGAGTAGTCAGCGTTCATATACGCAGCCTCAGCTACTAAGGGCGCAAGCATTTGTCCAAAAAACCATGAGGAGCGTGTCACTAACAGCTGAAGTCAGATTTTAATCAACAAAAAGCAAGGCAACCTGGCACATGCTTTTGCTTTTTCTCAACTTTAGAGAAAGAGGTATTCTTCCACAGAGATCAAAATAAAACACGTACTCCAGAAATCACAGAATAAAGCACATCACACACAGCATCTTGTCTGTATTTCATATCAAATTGCTCCTCCTACATCATAACAAGAAACCAGAAGTGTTCTAATACCTTGAATAAAGCAGCAACTACAACAAGGACTGCAGCACAGGCTCTTCCAGAAGTATGTATTTTAAACGCCTACTTCACCCTTCAGAATCAACAGAACTACAACATTTTCATGAATACATGCAATTGTTTCCTTGCCCAAATTTGTGTTTGTGCCTAAGGAGACCGTAATGGAAAAGGAAAGCTATGAGAATTACTGAAAGCAGTCAACCCAGATACGCAGTCCCAAATATGTTGATATGTTAATGGTAGGACACTTCAAAGTGTAAAGGTCTGAGACCAGAAATACTTACAGCTTCAAAACAAGGAGGCTGAGGTAAGATTAGAGATGCTCACTCCTTCCCAAGTATAGAAGTTGATAAACCAAGCCAGACACACTCAAGGTGCAAACACGAAAAACAACCCAAGCAAAGGAATACCTGTGGAACAAGTTTTTCCTATCTTCATTCTATATCACTTGTATCTTGGTTGAAACAACTAGAAAAAAGGATGCTTGCTAGTTAATTGGTCTGCTGTCACAAACTCCTGAAGTAAAACATCTGAAAACTCTTACACAGGTGGGCTGAGGCATTCATGTTCAAGATCCAGTTACAGCTTTGAAAGGTTCTCACCTTCCTCCTCTGTGGTGCTGGGAGTGCTGGGCAGTCCCTCTGCTGGCCCAATATTGCTAACAGATCAGACTACTCTAAGATGAGGTAGTTATGCCAGTGCAGTATCCAATAAGCCAATAAGACTAAGCACAAGAGACCACAAAGAATTAAAAGCAGTGAAGTACAGATAAGAGAGAGGCAAGAATTGTGATCTCAGCTATTCAAGACAGAAAATATGGAAGATTTCAAGTCAGACAGCAACACAGAATTTTAGTCTGGAGAGTGACTCTACATTCTAAATACTTACTTTCTTCTCTTGTTCCTAACAGCTTTAAGAGGCACAACAGAAACTGCACAGGAAGAGCTGTTGTTCCTTACACCTTCACAAAATTAGTCATTCAAGCCTCAGAGGAACAGCACACTGAGATCTCTGTGGCTTGCTTGTAGGCATTATATACATGCATGCAAGGCAGACAGCTACAGAAACAAATACAAATGCCTTAAAACAAATAGAGCTGAAGAAAAATCCCTAACTTACAAGTTTGTTGCACAGAAAGTTTTCAATAAGTTTATCTGATCATCTTCCCATTAACATTTCACCAGAGGAATGTATGATGGAAAAGCAGGCTGAAAGCTCGTTAGAGAACAAGTCAGCTAGTATATCCAGGAATATCGTGGTAGCTTTTGTTGTTGAATAATTCAGCCTTAAAAACACCATATAAAAATAAAATTACATCAGGAAGTCCTCAGTATAACACAGCTATAATCACAGTCTATTCATCCTCATTAACAGCTTCTGATGTACTGGCCAGTTTCAACCAATTGCAGTAGTACAAGCATCAGTTATTTTAGGATCTCGTGGAGTGCTGCAGTTTCGGACTTGTTGGCTGCACGCAGCCCCCCAGCTGCAGCCACCTGAGGCAGCAGCTTCTGGCGGGTCCCTCGGGCAGGCACAGGCACCTGTACTGGGGCCCACCACAGCTGGCAGGCCAGGCAACTGGAGAGAAGGGTGCTGGGCAGAAGGGAAGCTCTGAAAGATCAGGGAATAATGGAGGAGGCAAAAAATTAAAGGAAACTGAAGTTCTGTGAGTTACCTGCACAACCACTACTTTGCTACTGCTGTTCAGACTGTGCTTAATTCAGTGCTTGTCATACTGATGAAGCAATGCAATCGCTCCACTGTTTCTCCAAGCCATGCTTGAGCGTCACAAGTAAAATGTTCATTTGCTGCTGAGCAACACAGCCACAGTGCTGGAACCCTTTCATCTCATGAAATCCCACTAGCTACGCTTGCCTAGAGCCAACACGAACAGGACAGTCTAGGGAACCTTCAGTGACAGCTGTCTCCTCCTACACAGCAATCAAAAGGTAAAAAGAAAAAAAAAAATGGCAGCAAAACCTAAGAGCACCATCACTAACATCAAGCTGGCTGGAGGCCAGGCTCATTCCAAAGCACGTCCTTCAGCCCTGAGCCAACACTGGGCGGTTGGTCCTGTCCTCAGCCAGGACCCCAACTGCATAAGCATGCCTGGATCACCAGAGGGTGCTGCAGGGGCTCCTAACATGCCCACGCAGAGCACTGGGCTTGGATCATCAACACCGGGCAAGTCCTTCTTGAAGATTTTTAAAACAGTTATTTGCTTGGGCCTCTTAGCGCTCAGAGCTTCAATCACCTTTGGGTGACCAAGTGAAGGACTCCACACACAGCTACTTTCTGAAATAACCTGGTCCGTGTTTTTATGAGAGCACCTTGAGGTAACGCACACCAGCGTTCACCGTAAACAGTCACAGGACAGCCCCTCGACAAACACACGCGGGGAAGCTACGGACACAGGAAGGCTGCAGCCCACTGCCCCAGCAGCCTCACACCTCATGCTCCCTGGAAGCAGCTACACGCGGCTTTACCGAGAGCAAGCAGTCAGCTGAGGGCTGCCAGGAGCGAGCGCAGCTCACGTCAAAGCAGGGCCCCTGCACGGATGCAAGTCTGTGGCCTCCATCGAGAACAAGTGCTCTGTATTTCACCCTAATTTTGTAATACAGTTTTGTTCAAATGGTAAAATATTTTTAAATCTTCAGTTAATCCAACTGATAGCTCCCCATTACTTTTTGATGGCTATTCTGCTTAGCAGTTTTGATTTTTATGACAAAGACAACAATAACCACCTATTTAAAACTGGAAACTGTTCTCTGATACGCAGTATTGCTACATACTCTACATGATAATCCCATACCCCACCCCTCCAGCACCCGGGGAATGCCTGCCTCCACCTACCAACATCTCCCCAGCCATCTCCATCTCTGTCTCCTTCCCTCAAAGGAGTTTCTTTTAATTTTGTGCTTCCTAGTGGTAACCATTAACCATTTCACTGTTGGTGTTTTTTTTCCATACTCAAAGCCAACATGTCTCAAAATAAAGATCTTCAAGCGTGCTTCAAACGAAATGCTAAGAACAAAATAAGGAAAACAACAAGAGAACAACAACAAAAAAAAAAAAAGCCCTGGTGTTCTCAAAGAAACAAATGAGCACATCAAGGAGGCTCCTAAAGGAAATCCTTCTGTGCTCTGAAACTTCGACTCTCAAAAGCCAACTGGACAAGACAATACGCGTACCATCCAGCCCAGGCTAACAAAGATAGCTTCACAGCTTACAGGCTAAAAAAGGTTTAGGAACAGCAATTTCCCTTTCTGATACATCAAGTGAAATAGTGCATCTCTTGCCAGACCTTCTACTCTCCCCTCTTTCACTGAAACAAACAAGCTTTGAGTGCAGGTTTAAGACATGCCAATTGCAACTAAAACCTCATACTGTTGCACGTTAATTTTAACTCCTTTAAGGAAAAAAAAAATAAAAATATTCAGTTACCAGAAAATTTAATGTATTGCCCTCACTATGTAACAGCACAATACGAGCACAGTGTGAGGGAACATCCCATTTTCTTTAATATTCTTGTAAGACTCGGTGCTGTGAAAGCTCACACTGGAGAAAGCAGCGTTCTGCACTGCTCCATGCAGAGCCTACTGGCAGCCATCCTTGTCAGCTCACAGCTTTTAAAACAGGATGCATGCAGTCATATCAGGAAGAGGGCAGTTGCTGTGAAAGAATGATACCAAAAACAAGACATCCTTAATGTTGATAACCTCCGTGCTTCTGAGCTATACTCTAAAGTAAGACCATTAGTAAAATAAAGTTCAAAACATCTGGAGAAAGACGCGTGCTCAAAAACACTGTCACTTCTCTTTGACATTGGAGGGAAAAAGGTCCCCATTACAATTACTACTGCTTCTTCCTCAGCCTCCTCAACCCAAGCATTGCAGATTCTGCACAATCAAGAGAAGAACAAAGAATCACTTCACCCTGCCACCTCCCAATGGTTTCTGAAATGGAGGGACGCTTAACCAAGGCAAGTCCCTTCTGCCCTTAGGCCCCTCACATCCCTCCCTCAAGGTTCAATGACTTGCTGATAATTCTTCCATGCCCCATTCTTTCACACTTCCAGTGCCTTCCTCCGCATCAGAAGGGAACAAAAATGATCTCCTCTGAGTCCTTCCCCTCGACTCTAAGCAGTGTCTTCACAGAAGCAATGTTTAACAGCGCAACCTCAGCACAGCTTGGTTACAGACGTACTCACATAACCATACAGCTAAAAGTTTAATGATTTTCCCCCCTTGACCTTCCAAACATTACAAATTATCACAGAAAATTACCCGATCAGGCCTGTGCATACTGGCGAAGCACCCCATGCTGACCCTGACCGCAGCTCGCAGCTATTTGCGTGAGCCTCGCGACAGCGCGCCCGCTGCAGGCGCTCACACAGGTCCGCGGGTGACTTTCAAGCAGTGGAAGTAACATGAGCGCAGCCCCTGCAACCCTGAATCACTACACGGGAAGCAAGCTGGTTTTCAAATGAGGCTGAGTTTCAAAAACACTGGCAGGGATTAAACACCTGCACGGATTTAAAGGAAATGGAAAAAACCTTCTCCCCCTTACCCCCCCTCCAATCACCACCATGGAAGTACCACAGGCGGAGACATGCCCGCTCCAGGCCCCCTTTTTAGGTCATCTCCAGCCACTACAGTGAAGGGAAACATTTTTCTCACAATTATCAGCTCTTCATTAAAAAAAAAAAAAAAAAAATCACAGTACAAGATCCTTTGTCACCCATGACTGGTACACAGACACTTGAAGAAATACCTTCACACAGCTATGTTTGGCTGTTAGGTCCTAACACTACTTTTTTACTCAATACACTTAAAATAGGCATGCAACAATATTTCATAACTGCCTGTGAAAGCCCTGCTGGGCACAAAGCAGTACAAAACGCACTCTAAAGTCTCTCAGTCAGTCCATGAGGACTTCAGCAGAAATGAAAACCTCCTGGGGGACAGAGATGAATAGAACTGGGAGACCTACCTAATTAAGCATCGCTAACAATTTGAACATACAGTAGTTAATTCCATGAAAAATAATTCAATTAATCACACTCTTATTAAAAAGGATGTACTTCCTCCTGTTGTCTGTAGAAAAGTTTCCATGTTCCCCTGCATCACAGTCTGGATAAAAGACCAGCCACCAGCCCCAGGTGCCTTTGGCTCACAGCGGTTCCGAGCCCCCACTGCAGCGTGGGGTTACAGGCGCAGGGGGAAGGCAGACGACCAGACCCCACCCTGAGTATTCCAGCTCGGTGGGTGCCGAGGTCGACGAGGGGTGGGGGATGAAGTGAGGTTGCCTTGCAAGGTATTAATTCCCCTTCAGTGTCACATGGAAACCAGTGCACACAGTACAGGGGTTCATTTCTCCAGATTTCTTTAATGTTTCCCTTCAGGAACGCTCTCCCACAACCATCAAACACAAGTTTAAACAATAGAGGTCATAACCAAAAATAAGGAGTGCCTTAACGTGGAAGGAAAAAACCCCTTCCTTTCAACTCCGTGAGCAGTTACTTGAAAGAGCAAGTGTTCAAACCGGAATGCGGAGATGAGGGGGATGGTCGGAGGCAGAAACCCAGATCAGACACTTAAAGTTAAGCAGACAACACTACTGCGGAGCATAAACTTCGCCCTCCATAGCTTTATTAGCTGGTAAGAGTGTGTGGGGAGGGCTGGGAGAACTGTTACCCACATGGCATCAGCCGGCTGTAAGCTCTTAATGCTGTTTTGGTCCTCCATTAGATACTGTATCAATAATTTCCTATCGATAACCTGAAATTCACTGCGACTAGCTGCCCCAAAACACAAAGTTCCTGAACTCTTTTTACTTAAAGGTCAACAGAATGAACTTTAGGGGGAAAAAATAAAGAATGTCTTGCAGTAATCTTACAAACTGCATAATACACCAAAACTGCTTTATAAACAGTCAAGGAAAAAGTCAACTCTATTTACTTATTTCAGTTCTCTCTAGTAATTTCAGGACCTGAGCAACTCCTCCGAAGTGCAGTCGTTCTGTACGGCAGCTGAAGAGCTACACCCAACCCGCGCTCAGTACCACTTCTGAAGGACACTGCCTTGTCCTCTTCAATAATTATTGCATCTGCCTTCGGCACTAGCAGCAGTGTATGAGAAAACAACAGCTAAAGGAGGAATGATGCTTTTATTTCAGCTAGTTTCTCTTCCAGAGCGGAAGGAATCAAATCTGAATGCATGACCCCAGAACTCCCCCATATCACCATGGGCTGAGATTCTGACTTCTGTTCCATGTGATTAAAGAACACGTTAGTAAATATGAGAATAACAGCCTTCAAATAAAAAAATATGAGAAATCCACTTCACGCGTTAATCAGTTACACAGCATTTCTGTCAGCACACGCTGCCCAAACTAACGCAAGTTGTTTCAGTGAGAAGGAAAAGCAAGTCCCAGTGTTTTGCCCACATCATCAGGCTGCTGTCAGGACAGAATCCCAAAGCCCAAGTTTTACAGGGAGTGCTTAATGGCATGACCTTTAAAAATAAAAATTAATAATTTAGTGAGGTGAATGAAGTGTGGTAATTTACACTTTCAGAAAATGATTTAAAAAAAAAATACACACACACCTCAGACGCAAGGCACAGCAAGTCTCAGTTATTTATTTTTCAGGCAAAACTCTCAGTTCACAAACTAGCACCGATTCCACATGGCACAGCACCGCAGCCCCCCTGCTGCCAGCAGAGCACCGGGTGAGCCCTGTGCTGCACCGCACCAGCGAGGGGACGTGGCCGGGCGCTGCCTGCAGGCTCCGAGGCAGTGCCTGGTCCCGAACACACAGCGCGTCGTCAACAGGTCACCTGGGACAGCTGGCCGGCGCTCCGCAGCCAGCCCAGCAAGGTCGGCTGCCCGCGTTCAGCGGCTGAAGGCAAGCAACCTTCACTGTGACTCCAGTCGGGTTTCAGAGCGAGACAGGTCTCCTACCGTAACACGTCTTTGGACTCCCCAGAATTATTCCACGTTTCCATTCAGCCACGTCCCTCATGTGCTATCAGCCCAACGTGGCTCAATCCTACAGATCAATCCACCCAGCTTCTTTTATTCAGTGTTTGCTTACTTCTTCAACCCTTGTTTTGCCGAAGAAAAGAACACTGTATGACGTTGTGGCAATCTAAATCCGGCTATCCAAACGTACGCCAAGCATGGACCCACTCGCCGACAGGGGTGAGGTGCAACTGCAATGGGTTAAACACACACAGACCACGGAGCCAAACAAGCCAACCTACGAGCTGAAGACGACCACGCTTCTACCACAGCTTACACTCTGTGCATGCCTCCTTGCAAACAAAACACTAGGAAAGCTAAAATGAACGTTTTCACATAGCGTTAAGAATTCAACATTTAACGTAAAACAACAGCTCAGAGGAGCTGCACTGGCAGGAGAGGCTGCTGCCTGCACTGCACTGCTCCAGAGCAGGTCCCAGCCCTCCCTCGCTGATGGAGCTCTTCTACTACTACTGGTGGACGATGCCAACTGCATGTTTAGAGAAGAATTAGGGAGGAAAAAATAACTAGCAGGGCACTAGGGTACTTTGCTTCCTGAATTCCAGACTGAGCGCCCTCAAAGACAAGACTCGTCTCCAGCTGGCTAGTGCTATTGTAATACCTCAATAACAAGATAATTTTTTCCCTTTTCTCATTGCTGTTTTGCTAGCTAAACAAATACAGAAATTTTAAAGCACTGCTTTATAATTATGTCCTTTAGAGACCAAAAGGGTTAACATTACATCCTTTATTACAACTCTTCTAAATCATGTAATTTTTAGAAGGCAGATGATTTTGCACACGCTCTAGCACCTAAATGAAAAAAAATAGTTTAAGTGATCTCATACTTCTCCCACAAATGCAAACTGCTTGCTAGAGAGGAGAACAAACAAAGATTCCATTCTTGCATATATGAGGTGCAGATAAACATTTAAATGATTTTTGAACACCAAGCAGACTGTAGGGTGTTTCTGCAGCTTTTGTGCAGGCTGCTTTAGCACCACCTGTCCATACTACAGCACGGAAACAGCTATAAAAGTGTATGTACCTGGATCCTGGCAAGAAACAAAGCCTTGCACAGCGAACAATTCTGTGTCAACAGTGAACGTGAAGTTTGAAAGCCTACAGCCTGCCTTACGCTACCTAACATGTACCGTGCTCTGGAAAAGGTTTAAAAGTATTAGCGCGTCTATCATCAATTCCCTTATTACCATTTACCAACTATTCCTTTCTGCACCTCCCAGAACCCCATTCTGTTCACGACATATTCCACCTTCGTATAACTACGGCACACAACAGTTCTTACTCCGAAGAAAACCCCTCCTTAAGCTGTCTTTTCTCCCCCAGAAAACTCCAGCTGCTCAGCTCTGACACTCACCACCTGCCCACCGACCTCCCCCTCCGGCGGGCAGCACCGCACCGCCAGCCCCAGCCCCGCAGCCCCCGCCGGGAGCAGCTCGGCCCCTTCCCTCCCTCCCTCCCTCCCTCCCTCCCCTTCACGCTGCTCCTTGCTCATGAGTTGAGCCTTGCTCACTGTCCCTGCATTGCTTTACCAATGGGTGGTTACAAGTCAGGATTGTGTTAGGGGGTGGCAACAGGCATCCCCATGACTCCGCCTTGCCTCTGGAGACCTTCAAGGTCAGGCTGGACAGGGCTCTGAGCAACCTGATCCAGCTGAAGGTGTCCCTGCTCGCTGTCCCTGCTCACTGCAGGGCAGTTGGACTAGATGGCCCCTAAAAGTCCTTTCCAACTTGGACAATTCTATGATCCGATGAACTGCTGAACGTGAGAGCCATCGTCTGTCAATGTCCCCAGTGTAGGCAGGGGCTGTGGTCAGCTGCCTCAGGACTTCATGTGGCCGGGATAAGGGCCAGGGCATGGCAGTGCTGACCTGCAGCTGTGAAAGCAGAGAAAAGCGGAGGGAAGCCGGAACATCCGCTTTCTTGTTTGTATGCAGCTAAATCCTTGGCTCTGCTGCTCTGTCAGGACAGCTTGC
>VXAV01005722.1:67115-107444 GCA_013399715.1 Alectura lathami | reverse complement strand
CCTTTTTCCCTTGCTGTCACGTTACTGCAGAGGTGGTGGTGGCCAACAGCAGAGCGAGAAGCAATGTTCAAAACATGTCCATGTTAGTCGAGATTACAAAGCCTGGTCCTGCAGCCATGTGTTGAATCCATCTGCCTTAAAAAGCATCTCACATAACCTAATCAAATGTCTTTCCTTGTATTATGTAGAAGCAGAGAAAGATCAGCTGAGACTGAGTTCCAGTTACTAAACACAAAGGGAAAACATCCCAAGTTTTGATGTCTGGTGCTGTGTTTCCTTGGCCCTAGTCATAGTTTGAGGGTTCAGACTCATCCTAGGTTTAGAACACTTCTATCTTTAGCTTCAGTTTAGCAAATCCTATTTGGAAATAAACAAAGGTTGTCTTGGCTGTCCTACACAGTGGAGTAAGACAACAGGTGTTATCGGAAGGAAAGGTGAAAGCCTGGGGTTGTTGGTTTTCTTTTATCGTTGGCCTTGTTGTTTTGTTTGTTTGTTTCCAGTGGTTTTTAAGAAAGATGCAAGTTCATCTTGAAAATAGACTCTAAAATGAAGGATCTTCAAACTTCTCCCTGTTCACAACATAATACTGCTCTGTAAATTCAATGGAAAAGCTCTTACAAATTCAGCGATTTGACCTGAAAATGGCACCATCTAACCAAGCAGAAAATACAATGGGTATAGTTTAGCTGGTACATTTAAACCCTCTCTTATTACACTTTAGCCAAACTAAGCTGTTCTGAACTAAATTAAAACTACGACTACAATGGAAGCCAGGTTCTGAATTTACCATGCCTTAGCTATATCTTACCCCTGTAGGAAAGGAGACAGTCTACCTCAGACCACCTAGCGTTTCACGCAGGTAAGCATATGCAAAAAGGTGACACAAAGACTTGTTATCCCCATGCTAATTTCTGTCCATGTGTACTTATCCAGTTACAGTTATTTGTATAAAGCCACTTTAGAATGATACTTTCAGGGTCTGAATACATGAATGAGTGATCTCATTCACATACTGACATGCTTGACAACTTACCACGCATCATCCGAGCCGCGGTAATTGACCATGTGTGTTTGCTCCTTGCCTGTGGCCACGTCCAATGGAAGAAACCAGTTTGGACTTTTCTTTTTCTTGCCCCTGAGGTTAAGCTGACACACTGAGCCTCACGTTTGCTGCAGGCTAGAGAAAGGCACGCTGCAGTTACCATGCCTCAGCTGAGGTGCAGTAACTCGTTAAGTTGCTGGAACTGGACAGCATGCCTGAGCTGTTGGTTAAAATGGGATAATTGAGGGCAAAAATCAGGTGTTAGTTCAGTTCAGTGCAAGTCAATTAGGAATGGATTTAAGGTTAATTGACACAAATCACTCTTAGTCCAGAATCAAAGTGGCTACCCAGCACTAGCTTAACTAAATCCAGGACAGCTTAATCTAACATAAATGGAAAGACTTTCAACTAGCCATAAAAGCCAAAAATGTTATACCCAGTGCTGTGCATTGCCTGGGGCATGAGCATTCACTCCAAGCACCAAATACAATTTGACACACAAACAAAGAAAGTGAGCCAAATCCACAGTTATCTCTGCAGATAATGTAGAGAGGACCAGAGGCTGAGAACGCAGCAGTACCTTCTCCAGCTCTGCTAGCCAATTCAGTATATTCTATCACTTCTCTATTTTAAACAGTAAGGTAAAAATGGGTAATTCTGCTTTGTCTCAGAAATCTGCACTCTGCCAGCATTTAATAACAAATATGTAACAATGTTGACATGATCCTGGTAAAAGTTGATTGTGAACAAATAGTTTATATTTGTTCAGCTGAGTTTGTTTTAATTCCTTGACCTTGATGAAAAGTATTAAGGAACAGAAAATTGTATACATACTGAAAAGTAGATCTAAGTTTCATAAATTTTAATAATCTGAAGTGTTATTAGTAATTCAGTCTTGCAGGATAATCCCTAATGAATAAGAAGTAAATAAAGCTTGATTTTCTCAAATGGCTTCACCTTTCATCTCTAGGAACTGTTAATGAAATTAGGGATCCCTACTTGGGATTAGTCATCAAGTGACAAATTCTAAAATCCTTTACTAATGGGAGATGACTTGTATGAAGCAATCTGGTCCACTAGTTTCCATTTCCTGGCTGAGTTCATTCTTGTAAGAAATTCTTCTAGAGAGAGTGTCCGTGGGAAACTATTCTGAATTCTTGGTGCTGTGCGAGACTTCAGAAGATCAGCATCCCACTAGGGAGGTTACAAGATCTATATGCACAATAAACTGATAGTCGTGCCCCTGCAACATACCACACAGTCCTAGCAGCAAGCTGCGCCTCAAATGTTTTCCTGCAAGGCTGCTGAGAACCAGTAAAAGTCATCCTTCTGCAGCCTGTGGGAAGGAACAGTCATTTCCCATGGTGATTACGTGCCTCATCCATCCAAGGTACAGACACAGCACAAGTCCCACAGCACAGAGGGCAATGCAAGTGCCCTTTGCTGTGCCATGAATTTTGTTTAGTGCTTTTTTTCCCTCGTCACTCCCAACAGCACTGTATGCACACTGCACAGTCACAGCAGGCCACACATCTTGAACACAGGAAAAAAAAACCAGTATGTTATTATCAGGATAATTGAGTGTTGGGAAGACTTGCCTCCAGCACTCTGTCCAGATTAAAATCTCATCAGTACCATTATCGGGGAAGTATCTGCAGTGACACGTGCAGGCTATGCATCTCAGTCAGCAATCTGGCCTATAGCATTTACAGAAGCTTTAGCAATTTCTTTAATGACCCTTACAAGTCCTCCACTTATTCAAAAGCTGAAATGCTAGTCTATGTGGGACAAACTTCTGAAACAGCAGATTGAAGTACTCCATGTAAATTGAGCAATTTCTGTTAACACATGTCGACTAAACCAGAGCTGCCAATCAGCCAAGCTGCTGCTCTGCGACAACAAACATCTGAGGTACTGGAGCTTGAACTTAATCAACGTTATTTATTTTATCATGCAGAACTAAACCATCAGCCGCTGCTCTCACGGACATGCTTTTCAACTACCCCGCCACCAGAGCATGCATGCTTTCTTCAGAAGAAATGTTGTGTACCTGGCCTCAATATTAGCCTTAAAAAAAAAAAAAAAAAAAAAGACCAGCTACTACAATTGATGTGTTTTCAGCCTCTAGTACCAAATTATGCTTGCAAGCAACCTGTTCCAGGATCACTAAAGGAAGAAAACCTAAACCACAGCTATTGTTAATCCAAGATCAAGCACTTCTTGGTTACTGCACGTTGACACAAACAGAACACAGGAACTGTAGCTAATACTGCTTTCCTGTCATCGTGGTAGCAATCTGAAAGGTTCCTTCAGAGGATTGTTATCTACGAAGTGGTTCAATGGAAGAGGAACTAGTTTAAGGCAAATACCACAGGAGTCAGAATTGAGGGGTGTAGCAGGAACACCACTCAGCAATAGCAAGCAAAGCAAAGCCATTTCCCCAGCACCATTTCCGTACCCAACCAAGTCATTTCTTTTTTTCTGGTACACATTTTGCTCCTCCACCATCAAGAGTGAAATTACCATTCCGTTGCATTGCTGTAAATTTGGACTGACTGCTGATACCCATTGCCTCCAAGTGCCCTGGGGATGCATGTTACACTGCATACTCTGCGTGCTCCTCTAGACAACACGTAGCTGATCCCTTTCTCCATGCCAGCTTGCTTGCAAGCCACGCAGTGGCATTATGGTTCCAACTTCCTTCAGTGTCCTGAAGATTTTGGCTCAAGTCTTGCTTATTTGCTGTGAGAAGGTTCCAAAATAAGACAGACATTTACTCCTGGTGCCTTCTCTTCACATGGCTGCATTTACTCTTTCTTTTAATGTTTGCCTCTCATCACAATGCTGGGAGTATGTGCTGGCCTGTGCTCATGGACAACAATTTATGTGCTGTCCCAAAGATTTGCACAAATTTGAGCTTGTTTCCACAGATCTGACTTTACAGCCCATAGCTTTAGGTGCATCCAATGATTCCCTTTTTTCCTTCATTGTTTTGGTTCGTTAGTTTTAGCGCTGCTGACACAAACAGTGCATTTCAAAAGGCATCTTTCCTGTGGGCTCTGTTTACTCGTTAATGTGGCTAAGTGTCATCTCAAGTCCTGGGTGACAGCTTGCTTTGCTTCAGATTGTGGCATTCCCATATATGATTTATTGTATCTGAAGGAAAGTACAGTTACATCTGTAGGAAAGTGAAGAAGAGCCATGGGAAAAGGGGAGCTGTAAGAGGTCTGGGCTGTGAGGGGCACTGTGGAACTTGACATTTAGGTTCCTGCACAAGATGTAATTTCCAGCTGAATAGCTCAGGCACTTACACAGCTTCATTTTGGCCCCAGCTGTGCACTAAGTGCAACTGACATCTATCTTAAAAGCTGCTCACAGCAACCTGACTTGATGTGGTTGTTTTCTTTTCAGCAAAAGGCAGGGGGAAAAGTTGCTTTAGCGAAGCAGTCCATACGAACTGGACTGGAATATTTTGTCCAGACCACTCTGAAAGGAACCAACATAACTGGGAAAATGGCAGATGATCCTGACAGCTTGCAAATAAAGTTTTGCTGGAAACACTGCACACTGAGCCGATGCCCATGTAGCTTCTGGTACTGAATTATTGGTACAATCCCAGTTCTTTCCAATGAATCACATTTTCCTCAGTTCAGGATTAATCAACATGTCATTCAGATGTATTCTCAGACAATAAGCGCTATGATATGGATGTCAAACTATTTTAGGTCAGACTGTTTCCTATTTTTAGCTTAACCATTCTGCTGTAAGACTAATGCCTCAAATTCAGAAAAGGCAGGCATTACAAGATGCAAGCAAAATCCTGACTCCATGGAGGGTGAGGGGCAGTTGTGCCCTTGACCGTAACAGGGCCAGGATTTCACCTGATGGGTCTGTTTCAGTTACAGCTTCTTCCTGCTCTAAGTGTCATTCTGTCCCCAGTAACTGAGTTACTCAAATTCCTGTTTTTACAATGCTTTAATGTTCCATAAACATCGCAGATGGGGGGAGCAGGAGAGGGGGGATACTTGCTTTGAGTGAAAGGGAAAAAGGAGGTCCCTGACTCACTGCACCAGGATACTGCCTAGGACACTGTATGCTGCATTCTTAGTTTTTGCCACAGATCCTTAATATCTTTATGTAACATTCTAAGATGAGCAAGATTCAATTATGTGCATGCACTGAACATGCAGAAATCTGTGCTCTCATGTTATACACAGCATGTGCACATATATACATACGTATATACAAACACAAAGCGTGTTCCTCCTTAGTATTAAACAATAACACATGGTGACATTTCTTAAACGAAGCAGTCCTCAAAATGAAGATACAGATATGTTTTAGGAGGAAAAAACCAGCAAAGATAACCATCCAAAATGGAAACAGACTTCTGTCTTACTTAGAAGTTGGACCGCACAAACATGTTTGTATACACCCTTAGGGCCCAGAATTCATTCTAGATTATCAGGTGTCACATTCAGCTCCTGCAGAAACTCACAGAGCCAGTGAAGACTGAATGCAAACCCTCCTTGCCCAGAGTCACTGCCATCTAAAACAGGAAAAAAACTCTGGGTATGCCTGCAACAGGGACAGCCAGCGGAGGCCCACAGAATTTGGAGCAAGCCCACAAAGCAGTTTTCTTTGGCCACTGAGGAGCAGACTGACTCTCAGGCTAACCACGTGTTGTTGCTCTTTGTGCTCAGGCAGGACACACAATAAGTTGTGAAGCTCTCATAATAAAAACAGCTTTCCAAATCCTACGCATGTTGGCTGTCCTCATCGACATGTTTTTCTGCACGCAGATGATAATTTTCTTTACCCATGGGCTGAGCTGGCCACAGCCCTGAGCCCAAGCTAATATCCTGCCTCTCAGCAGGCCACAGTAATTTGGGCATGCAGCACACGAGCTGCAGCTACATGGCTTCTGGTTCTTTTGGACAAGAGCCAGAGTAAGCTCATATCTGCCTGCAAAAGTCCATGTAGACATCGCTTATGTAGCTGGTAGTCAGAAGACCTATGACAGGAGTGGAAAAGTACTGCTGCTGCACGGTGGAGAGCAGGAGCATAACTTGTGCTCTGCAGTCTCTCAGTGCCTTTTCCAAGTCCTGGGGATCTTCAATTCTGACGAAGATTGCAGCGCCTAACCCATTGAGGCCTAAAAGTCAGCAAGTTCTGCCTTTGCCAGTGCATGCCAAACACACAAATGCCCACGCTGTGGATCACAGAGAACCTGCCCCAGCTGAGATTCGATCACTCTCAAAACCCTGCCTCATTTCTCATATTAGTTTGCTAATCTCCAGGCCATCATTCCTTTCGAAGCTGCCCCATTGATTTAGTAGCATCTTTAAAAAGAACATTAAAAATATTCCTCCTCTGTGGCACTGCTCTGGGTCATTAATTACTTCACTTTACCGACATAAAACTTGTAAAGTGAAAGAAAATTGCAGCGCTGACTTGTGATTGCAATCACACTTTGTGATCCCAGAGCCAGAGGCTGGCTGTGCTCTGCCGTTACAGCCCCTGCCCTCAGTGCTCACTGCACAAACACGCTGAGAGTCATTTGCTGCTTTGAAAAATAATTAGAACGCCACACTGTGTATTAGAGCTCTTTACACTCAGCCCATAAGAAATCTCTTTCAAGCTGTAGTAATATGAGCACAAATTAGCTTTTAGGGTCGTTTTGGATCCTTTTTAGACCTTTTTCTTTCTCAGTCAAAGGAGAGTGAACCACACAGCCCTCCGGTCCCTTTCTCCACCCAGGCAGAATAGCTCTCCTGTATACACAAGTAATAAGATGCATTTTCTTTTAGAAATCTGCAGATACTGCAGAACAAACGATGGCTCTCCTTATCTGGTTACACATTATGAGCTGGACAGGAGATAAACATCAGCACACAACTACACCCCCATTGCCTGTACTCAATTTTAATCTACAGTGGAGGT
Organism: Alectura lathami; assembly: GCA_013399715.1. Taxonomy (NCBI): domain Eukaryota; kingdom Metazoa; phylum Chordata; class Aves; order Galliformes; family Megapodiidae; genus Alectura; species Alectura lathami. The sequence goes on along the minus strand of VXAV01005722.1, from coordinate 100,459 downwards.
CTGACTGGCAGCTCTCCCAGGTGGCATGCTCCAAAGGATTTTGTGTGCCTCCTTGGGGGCAGCAGTGCCGAGGGCACCACAGCCTCAACCCAGCTGTGAAGGGAACGCTAACAGGCATTGCAGGCTTTGGTGCACAGCCCAGCTGTTGGAGCTGACCTGCTGCTCCACATCCAGGCCGTGCTCCAGGAGATCCTCCCCTCCAGCTCTGCAAGGATCCTCTGCACAAACACCAAGCATTCAGGCTCACCTTTGCCTCTCACTTCTGCTTTCCATGGTCTCCAGCTTCTACTCTCTCACTCTCTAACTGAGGAGCCTGCAGAGTGAAGTTCATTATCAATGCACTATTCCTCAGCCTTAGCAGAAAGGGAGCAGCAGAGTGATGTTTTTCCCAATGAGTCAGTGCTTATTGCTGGAGGATGCGTGACTCACCAGTCCCCACATGGGCTGCCTCCCTCCCCCATTGCTGTGCCTCACCTCCAGCCTCTCCTATTCCCATCCCTCATGTAAGAAAACATTATTTTTCAATAGTCCTTCGTGCTTTGCTTTCTTTGCTCTGACAGGCTTGGAGACAGAGAAAACTTCATGGTACTCCTGTTTTCATATTAGAAAAAAGATAAACAAAGTGTTTTCCACTTCACCACTCAGGTAATATGCCTGGCTGTCTCTCTGGACACACATGCAAGCTGTGTAGCCACAAACCTGTCTGCAAAGTGACTTTCAAGTGAGGACTATTAGAAATAGCAATTCCCTGCTTTAACACATTTGTTCTGGGCCACAGGTAAGATCCCAGTGTTCTTGAGCTCTTCCCCTCTGCCTCATTGTTAAGATTTCTCAGGGGTATTTCTGCTAAGAACCTACTCCACTAAGTACTTACAGACCTGGATTAAGGAAAAGCAGTAACTGCTGATTGAACCAAGAGAAGAATCAATGAGCCAGTGTTAGAAATCAAGGAACAGAGTACTTTTTCCCCATCAGTTCCAGTGCAGTGGTGTTCACTTTTTGCTTCCTGACTTTTACAGAGGCCTAGTTATTCTCATCTGAAAAACAAAACCACAGCACATCTGTGTGATTTTGAGGTGAGACTCTGCCTGAGTTGTACTGTTCATGCCAGTTTCAGCACAAGCCAGTACCAGACAGGGCAGACCCCGCTGGCGGGGGATCCCCAACAGGCCAAAAGCCACAAGATGGGCTCACCTGACCCTAAAGCTGGACAGAGGTTGCAGTTGCAAGGAGCAAGCATGACAAGGCATCTGGAGGACCAGGTGATTTAGAGAAAGCTCCTCAACTTTTAAAACTGTCCCTACCCAATGGAAATGCCAAACTTGTAGCAATTCTGCTTGCTTCTCTCCTGCAGTGAAGTCTTTTGCCTGGAGCAGATTGGGATTAGCTAGTTACAGGGCAGAACGCATGACACATCTTTGCCAGAGTTTGAGTGAACAGAGCGCACTCCTTCGGGCAATCCCTGCCTCTCCCTCAGTCTTGTACAACACCATGGACACAAAATAAGGCACGGTATAAATAACAGCTTTGTCTCCCTCCTGCTCTAAAATGCAAGCAATTTAAAACACTAGCCTTTCTTACTGGGAAGAGCAGAAAGCCAGCATTTTGAAGCCACTTTCTTCTCCCTTGTTAACATCAAGCCCAGCCTTCTGCTCATAAATAATTCATATGGCCTCTTTTTCCTCAATTACACAGTAGTGTCAGATTCCACACTGCCTTTCCAGAGTGACTTTCTGGCTCTTCTGGAGACAGCAAGGCTCACTTGGATGTCTGCAAGAGCCACAGAGTCATTAGACTTGAGGAGTATTCTTTCCGTACACCAGTTACCAGATACAGAACACCTCTGTCCTGGAGTTTTGGTCAGTAGCCTTTGCTGAACTGAAGTGCTGAGCGACAGCATGTTTACAGTAAATAGGTTTTGCTTTAGCCCAGCATTTGTGGCACAGATTCTAAATATCAAAGGTGCAAAGATGAGCTGGGTAAGAGGAATGGTGCATAGCTCATGAGCTACAGTGCACGCAGCACTGAGAAAAGAAGAATTAAGACAGTGCGCCTGGGGACCTAGCAGAGAGACAGAAAATCACAGGGAATTCAGTTTGTCAGGTGAAAAAAAAGTGCAAACAAAAGAAAACAACACTTCTTCCTCTGCTGCCTGCCATCTTTTTAGATTAAACTTAGCTTGTTGAGATGAGAAACCAAGGTTTCTGCTTAGCTATCAACAGCTTGCTGTCTATACATCCCAACTCATTAAAGAGACACTGTCTGTTCTCGTGCCTTAAACTAAGCAGCCAGAAAACATTAGACAAGTACTGCATGTTATAGATTGACAACATTTAAAACCTAGATGGCCAAGCCACTGATATAATTTCCATACTTGTTAACCATGACATCCCCAGTTCTCCCCCACAGCATTCTGTCAGATTCAGCAGGACCAAGAACCTGTCCTAGCTGCCAGAAATGATTTTGTTACTCCTCCATGGACTGGCATTGCCTGACTATACTCTTACCCCTCAGAGCAGAAGTTTATAGAAATCTCTTTCCAGTTTCCCAGCTGTGCATCTTGCCTTCCCTGCACACACACACACACACGGTCTATTAGCTGTCCACAGCTATGCCCGTCTAGCTGGCAGGCTGCCTGTTCACAAGCTGCTCCAACAATTGCCCTTGAGCATAAGCCAATGCCAAGTCCCCTCGCAGGAGTTCATGCTCTGTACTAGCACTAACATGATCGCATTCGATGGCTTCACCCTGCACGCTGCTGACAACGGCCTCTTAAAGACCCCAGGTTTGCTGATGGCAACAAGCTCCCCAGTACTTTTCAAGCTAATTTTTGCCAGGTTGTATTGTCACAGCCGTCTTGCAGAGGAGTAATCTGTCAATAGCAGTCAAGCCTGCAAATGCAGTGTGACAAAGGAGCTTGGGACTTTTGTAGTTCTTGGCAGAACAGACAATTTAACATACAGTGAAGCTATGCTTGTTCTCCAGTGTCACAGAGGCAAAAGCTAGGTGCTGGACTGGGCCAGGAAACCTTATATAGGAATTTAAAAAGGGAAGAAGTTTAAATAGTGGGTACTAAGAGGGTGAGCAATGGCATTTCCAAATAACTTTGCTTAAAAGCAGAGTAATTTTACCTGCTAGCAAATCCTGTCTGTGACTTGGGAGTTTACCAGGCTCCCACAGGAGGCCAGGATGAATACCCAAACACCAGAGGGTGGGTCACCCGTCACCCCCAGTGCTTCATGGCTGAAGCCTTGGGGGGGGGGGGGGGGAAAGGAAACACAGCAGTACAAAGTGACTGAGAAACAGAGGAAAGGAAGAAAACTGAGTCTGCCTCTGGGTTGGGGTATTCACCTGCAAAAGGGCATAACTAAATTCTGGCCCTGCAAATGTGTGATTATTGCTACAGAAGTACAACAGCGTCAACAGGAGAAGGGAGGGGGGCTGTGCTTCCACCCACCTTGTATCTCTCAGGAGAACAAATCGTGTCAGCCTGCACGGTCAGCGTGGCACAACACATACGCCACGCTATCGGGATGCCGGAGGTGCAACGCTCACTGGCACTGCGCTGCCTCACATGTCCCCTGGCAGCAGAGGGGCCGTGTCCCGATGGCACGCAGCACATTCCATTGATAACTGCTGGCCATCCCGCACACGGGCTCACCGTAGGTCAAATTACTTCTGCCAGAGTCAGCGCACTCTGCTGATGCGCAGCAGGAAATATGGAAAAGATGCTTTGCTTTCTGCCCTTCCAGATTCAGCATGCCAATACAAGTGCATCTTAAAAACTTTGCTTAAAATATGAAAACACTCCACATGCTTCAGATTGAAGCTGCTCAAAGGAACAAAGAAGTAGTCTTTCTGACAGACTCCAAACCCAGTCAGGAACAACAGGGCTTAGATTTAAAACACAACTCAGACTGAGTTCTTGCAGTTCCTGGAAAATCTGAGTACTGGCCTAGTGCAATTTTTATTCACTATTATCTCCCATAGGCATTCACCCTGATCTTAACATCCTCATTGTCCACACAGAGCGAGCTTCCTCTCAGTCAGAAATGAATGCTCCAGAAAATTTCCTTAGACACAACCATAAAAATTTAACAAAAAAGATCCCTTCATAACTTCTTAAAAAACATACACTTCATGTTGTGATTCAAAGTGCTCTTTGTTTCAGTAAGTATAAATACTGAATTTTACAAAGAAAAAAGCAAAAGTGACAGAAGGAAAACTTCTGTGATACACAAGTTAAATAACAATTGCAGTCTTCGTTCCAGGCTGACTACACTGAAATGCAAATCCTAGGTAAAGTCAGGGTTGTTCCTTTGCCTCAAGGACAACAGCTCTTTGTCCTGAACCCCCCAGTCAACACCTATAAAACCCCTTAAAGTTGTCATAATTATTTGAAAAACCTCTCTATCAGGCACACAAACACAAGATCTTCTGCTTTAAAATTATAGCAGAATTAAGTTAGAAGCTGCAATTTGCTTTTCAGAAACAGTAAGACTGTTGCTTTCTGCATGCTGTCCATCTGATGTAAAAGACTTAATTGCCTGCATTTGTCTTAAATTCTTTCAGCTGATCTCATTAGCAGCACGGACAGGGAGCACAGTATTATCTTGAAGTCCTCTGCGTGCCACCTGTACAAGTGCTTCTCCCAGAAGGAGCACAATGGCCAGAGCACATGTCAGGGCTGCTGCCCTGCCTGAGCAGTGAGTACCTCTGAGCCTTCCAACCCTCATCTTTAACCAAAGCTTAAATAAATCAGCCTTCCTGAAAAAAATATTTTGTGCCCTCTGGTGAGAGATGCATTATAAATCCACATGAACATTTCCTTTTATTATCAGTACATACTCTTGGATGGGTTGAAATTGTTCCTGCCACCAATATCGCTGATCTCTGAAAAGATAAACATGAGCTGATGGATGACTTGTCTGCAGGATCTATTTCAACCACCCCCAGGCAGGATATTTTCCATGCGGGTAATAATAAATCTTACTATTGAATGTCACCAAATGCAAGTGAATCACGGTAAAAATAGGCACAGTTATGTATTTCTTATTATGTAATACTAAAGAAGATTTTTCAAGGATTGGGAGAGCTTTCATTTGCATGTGCAATTTTTTTGTAATTTAATTCTTCTGCCTACTGTTAACTTATCTTTTCCTCTAACAGCCTCATACAGTCAAGCCATGTGGAGAGGCTCTGCCTCCTCAGAACAGCCTGCCCTGCCTTCAGGTCTGGAAGGTAAGTTTCCTATTACAACTGAAATTGAATAAGAACAACATCCATTCTCAACAGCTACCTGGGCTGCCTTTGAGTAGCACTCTTAATGTGATATTTTCAGGTATCACTAACACTATTTTATACATTTTATTTGCAAAGGAAGCAAATGGCATCCTTTCTTGTCACTTAATAGAAAAGGTTTGAGGTGAGAGCTGTCACTCACTCTTATTGCTCCCAATTCCTTTCTAAAAACGGCTGTAGCATTCCAGGGAAAGGTTCTACCTTCATAATGAGAACAGCATTGAAAATGCTCATGCCACATTACTTGTGCCAAGCTCAGAACTAAAGATCTAAGGAACTTTCTAGGACCTGTTACATCCAATAAAGCCAAGGCTTTGTACCAGAATGGCTGTGCTGCAGAAGGAAAATGTGCAAATCCACATCTCACATTCAAGATGTAAGCATAAGAAAGCAAGCTGTGAAATAAGATGACAGTCGGTCCACTTACATGTTGTATTTCACCATTGTGTTACCTTCACCATATAAAAATCTTTGTCCCGAAATGCAACAAACCAGACAGAATACATGGAGACAGAATAAAAGAGCTGGAGAGACAAACTAGTCTGAGGCAACATTTTCCTGATAACCCAGTGGAAGCCAGAGACATTTGGGCTACAGAGCTTGGGGACAGAAGTGACAGTGAAAGAAATAACTTGAGAGACAACCAACAACTTGGTAGATATGCCTGGAAAAAAAAAGTACAGTAGTTCTTGCAATTCCACTGGCTACAATGGAAAGTCTTTTCCATAGCTGGAAGGCAGCCTGTTGGATTTTGATAGGAACCTCAATACCCAGATCAAATTGTCTACGCTTTTCAGCAATGCTTTAGCATCCAAGGGATTTCAAGCACTGTGAATGTATGCCAAGCTTATTGGAAGGTGACATTTTGCTTCTCCAACTTGTTTGAACCTGCACGCTGTCATCAGAAAAAGCACAGACTGCACTAGGTGAGCTTGGAGTCCCACAACTAAAGAAGAGCATCATGTGCTGTATCTCAAAAGAAGGCATTAAATTAACTCCTAAGGCTGATTCCCTTCTGTCATTTATTCCTTAACTTTGTCCACCTGAATCTTAAGAAAACCTTCATGTTTGTAACACACCTGAGAGAAGCTTCACAAACAACTCCCCAAGGACCACAGAAAAGCTGTTTTTTCCAGGCAGCACAGCCAGGTGATGAAACCTGCTCAGGTGCTCTCGGATCTCTCAAGACTCTGCTTTGACTTCCACATCTTGGAAAGCAAACCCAGAATCTCCAAAACCTGCTCACTCTGTCACCACTCACTCACCTCATACGCATTCAGAAAAACCTGTGGAAGTGCAGTACCTGCAGCCCAGTCACAGCTGCTCTCTGGCCACATGGGCATGGCAGTAGCTCTGTGAATTTATGTGGTGCTAAATATCCATGGATGACTACAGACAAAGCTTTCACAAGACTATAGAGCCTCAGATTTATTTGGAGAACATTTTCTCCCTGCCCACATAACTGTGCTTCAGGCTGAAGCCAAAGCTGTATGGGGGGTTATAAAAGCTGCAGACTTTTTTCAGTACCACATACAAGCTCAGTGCTTCAAAAGTGCATAGAAGGAGATGAACCAACAATGAGGTACTGGCTTAGCATGTAGGAAACTACATCCCATCCCTCACTGTACCATAATGTTCTCCCATAGCTTCAGCAAGCCCCACGTTGTGAGGTAGAACTGTGAGAAGGAGGCAGGAAATTTAGAAACACACAATCTGCCATTTACTCTTCCAACAAGCAACTTCTGTGTTCTTGGAAGGGTTTATTTTAGCCTCAGCCTGCATGAAATGTGGCATTCCTGACCATTTCTGAGCAGCCCTGCAGCCTCACCCGTTTTCGTGTACCATATACCAGGTTTCCATGTATCGCTGTGGCCACTTCACCTGCAGTTCAACGCAGATCACCTTCATCTCTCTATATAGTCAAATCACTGTGCCCACAGGGACCAATTTATTTTTCCATCACCTGTACCTTCCTTCATTCTATGCAGGAACAAACTAGCCGCCTCTACCAAGGAGCATTATGAATAGTGTGGTAATGCCTCTCTTCATCCTTGTTAGATTTCTCATATTGTCTTGTGAAGTCAAACCCTGGGTTCTGCAAAGTCCCTAAAACAACCCCCACTAACTATAACAGGATCCGCTGTTGGACCGCGTGTCTTTTATCTTTACCTTTGCAGGTTTGTTGCCTGTTAGTGCTATCTTCCTATATTTAGGAATTTATCCCACTGCCCTAGACTTGGTTCTGGCAGCTGGGAGTTGGAACAGTCCTGACAATACACAGGAGAGGTTCCCTCAGAACACAGGTTTCCTTGTGTTCCTGTTTGTACATGAATCACAGCATCAGCCTTTTCCCTATATGTGTATCATCCCCTTCCCCCATTAGGAGCTGAACATTCAGACAATTGCCAAATTGCAGGGAAAAAGCATTGTGCACAGAGACAGGATCCAATATCTTTGGGTGGCTTGTGATTTGTAATCTGTGCTACAGAAGCCCATAAAAACAGGCCAATCTATCAATTTATGACTTAGGTCAGACCATTTTCATGTAATTTGAAAGCACTGTAATTCTAAATTCCTCTTGCATTCCTGTTGCTGTGGAATAGAGGAACATAGAATGAAACTCAGTGAAAAAAGTGAGGCTTCACCTCCACAGACAAAGCCACAAATTCAAGTCACAGCTACTGAGCATCTCTGAAGGATTAGCTATCTTTGTGAACGCTATGACAAATTTGGTCTGAAGGAAAAACAAGAGCCAAACAAGCTCTGTTGATATGAATACTTCTCACGTTTGTTACTTACATTTCTAACGACTAAGGCGCATTTCACTCTGGGCTTCAGAAGGAGAGATGCTGCTGCCCAGCTTGGCACTGCACTGCCAATAACTGAGGTCACTTTGAACAGTGACAGTATAGACTGGGACCCTCTATACACACTGCTTCACTATGCCGTATTGAAAACCACAACTCAACGGAGGGCCGCTGGTTTGTTCTCCTGTATTTTATATGGCTATGTAACAAGTCTTTATAACAGTGCTTCATACAGGTTTCTTATTGCTAATGCATCCCCTCATGGGATTACTGAAGTGCTCTTGGTACAAACCCTCTGATAAGCCTTGGAAGCAGCCAGCAGCACATCTAGTGCTATCAGCAACACGTTATGAAAGGAATGTCATGGCAAAGCGCTGCTGAGTCACAAGACAAAAACCACCCTAGTGTTTACAGCAGGGTAGGAAATACCACATTAAAATAAAAGCATGACAAGGGAAGAGTGAAGACTTGGGGGGAGAATAAAAATCCAAGTGGCTTCTAAGCTCCTGGCTCCTTTGTCATCAAGTCAGTACATTATAGACAAGATCAGTTTGGAGTGAAAGCCTTTTTGTGAAGCCTTATCTTGGCCTTTAGCAGACAGAATGGACAACCCTAAAGTGGCAAAACCACTTGCCAAGTGCCACCTTCAGTGAACAAAGGCACACAACACCATGCACCAAACAGCAAACTATCAGCTCCCTGGGGGAAGTGTCATTTTCACATCAAGTTTGCTACACAAGAGTGGGAGAGAAGCTCCAACTGTTTTGAATTCATGTGTCAAGTCAATCACAGGAACAGATAATACTGGAGTTATATAAAATTTCGGAAGGAACCCCCACCCACCACCAGCAACACTCACTCGCCACTGTCAGAACAGCTCTGTAACTGAAGACAGCGCTGAAGAGAAGTTGTCCTCACAGCTTTCTGCAAAGTAGATGATAGGATCATTGTAATTTCATTTTACATATGAACCCAGGCAGAGGATGGGTGTCTATTTTTGTTCCTATCAGAACACTATCTAGAAGTCCTCACTAGACCTGAGTGCTAGCTGCTTGGCATAAGTTTAAAATCTTTGCATCTGAACCTAGAAATTTGAATTCTCAGACTCAGCAGGATCTGCATAGAAGGAAGGAAACATTAGCAGTCTGCCCTGCAGATTGCTCCAACTTTTTTTTTTTTTTTTTTTGCCTTAGGGCTTTGCCTTCCCCTCTAGGGAAATCAAACCAGATCTCTCCAGTTTCCTCCAAATGCCTTAACTTGTGACTTTTTTTTCATGTACACAGATGGCATCAGTGTCAGAGCTGGGAAGTTAGAAATCAGAAGCTATGTTCAGGAGAACATGTCTGAGGACAAACTCAAGCATGCTGAGCTGTGGGCCCTGCGCACTTTACCGGCTGCTGCCCTGGCTGTAGTTCAGGCCCACAGCCTCCATGCTGACAAGGGATGTCTCAGACTTTGTGTTGGCTGCTGTCATGTAACATGCTTATCCCTGGCAATACCTAAACCAGGTAAACAGCATTTACAAAGTTTGGGTATGCACCAAGGAGCTGATCTTCCCCAACCCTTCTCCCCCCAAAGGGTTGAGAGCTTGCCCTAGGGCCATTTCCAAGCCCAGGCAGGAGATCTTCGTGTGGATGGTACCTCAGTGTCTGGATGCCAGGCACAGACCCATGCTCAGTGCAAGAAGAAAAAAAAAAACAGGGCGTCCTTATAGTGTACACTCACCCTTCCCAACAGCACTCCTATCCCCCTCTGCACACATTCAGTGATAAAATCCATGGAACAGAGCTTCATGCTGTGCCGTGTCACAGTACACCAAGAAGAAATTGCACCTGCCCTGATTTCCCCATCCACCATTAGCCAAATTAAAGCTGCGCCAGCCCTGTCCTCTTTTACAACCGCTGCGTGAGAGCAAAGGGAGAAAACCACAAGGGGAACAGATGCTGTGGTTTGAAGAAAAAGAGAAAGAAAAAGATATCGTTACTCTCTGAAAGCATCCAGAAATGTTTCTATTCAATTCATTCAGGCCTACACAAGATCAGGGAGAGCACAGGACTACTGTGAGGAAAATCTAGGTCACATATGATCACAGCAGCACAGCTGCCATACTCTCAATGGCCATGTGAAGCAAGGACTGCAGCAAGGACCTCTCTTTGCTGAAGAGGTTTTTTTTTTGTTTTTTTTTTTTTTCTTTTCAGTCCAGTTTTACAATTTCCCCTCATTAAGGTGCATTTTCCGGCAGCACTGTGAGTACATTGGGTCTTCAATTGGGGTGAAGGATTTAGCTATAAATCCCCAAAATGATTCAGTAAGTGGAATTTCTGTAGGATCGTTTAAATAGTTTATAGGCTGCCAGGCAGGATTTTAACCTTCTAACAGTGACAGGAACAGTGTTACTTTCCTGCTCTTTTGAATGCCAACACATTTCTTAGTTCTCTTTGTTTCATATCTGTTGTGGAAAGATACACATTGCTTGCATTTTCATTAAGGAAACAGGAATCTTATACACCTGTGAAAGCTTCTTGAAATTCTCACATTAAGTGCTCTCCTTTTGTTAAATACACAGGTCAGTCTCCGTGGTCTCTTCCAACCCTTCAAAGACAAAGGGTAAAACAGATGCATGCACACACACACACAAAAACAGGACAATGCAGCCTCAAATCATTACTTTTTTCCTTGTATTTAAAGAAACCCTCTGTTACCTTCCCTTTTCCCCTTTTCTACACCTGAATAAAAACAGGAAGGATCTAAAGCCAAAATACTGAACACTCATGCAATTCAGGGGGATTAGAAGGAAAGGACAAATGTTCATGGGTGCCATGCAGCTAAGCCAAGTGTCTTGGAGCAGCATTCACTGCAGAGCTCTGCCAAAACTCCTCAAGCAGGCAGCTGGAGCATGAGCAGCTGTACGGCCAGGGAGGAGGAGGAAGTGATACACAGCACAAGTCAGGAAAACAATGCACAGGGGGATCCTTTTGGTGGAAGCGAGGATGTTATAGATAAAGCATTAATAAGGATTTGTTCCCCAAAACAAGCAGCCCAGACAGCAGAGCAACAGGAAGCCAAATCACCTAACTGCAAAGAAACTGACTCATGCCTATTGTTAGACACAGCCATTTGTCTCCCAAGGTTTCCTAAGCTTGACGATGCTACACAGCCCTTTCCAAGCCATGGGACCAGTACAAGCTGCTTCCAGGCTTGGGGGAAGAGGGGTGACACTAGGGGCAAGGACTCCTTTAAGTCATGACTGCTAATTATATACATTAGTATGTTTCCAAAAGGCAGGCATTTTAATGCATGACAGCTGCAAGAGCAAGGACATCTCTCACTACTGTCTTAGGTAACATGTCTTTTATCAGGAACTGTAAGTAATGTCCCTACTATAATATTAAAAATCAGGTATGAAATTCACCCCAGACTGAGATCTCACGTGCTAGAAAACCCTGGCAGCATGGCCCCTCTGCTCTGGGTCAGTATCTCCCTGAGGGAATCCTAAGGGGTCCCAGCAATCCTTCTGAGGCAGCACTGACCTCCGAGATTCAGGGGGACTAGGTGAAAGGGACTGCTAGTCCGTTCCACAGCGACACTTCCGCTCAGATCTTGTGAGTGGTGGAGGAGCATTGTGCCTGTGCGCTAGCTGGTTTGAATTCAGAATTCTAATCAGGTGAACCAAGTAACTTTCAGTCTAATTAGGAGAACAGTAGGGTTTGTTCTTAATCCACAAGCATTTAATCTTCCGACTCATTAATTGTGCACAGGCTCTATGAATATGTATATATGGAAGGCAAAAAAAATTCTTTGACCTTGATGAGAATGATAACACAGAGTAGGTGTGCACTCACCTTTCATCACACTCGCTTTATTATGTAGATTCAACAGTTCTCATTGCTTTGAATCAGGCTATTGAGACTTACAGGCAATCCTGCAGCCAATTAGGAATCCAAGTCCTGATGAACCATGGAGCCTGTAATGATTAGCACAGTGTTTACAGGGAAGATGCCTCCTCTGCCAATTTACATGCAAATAAAAATACATCTGATTTCAAAGGCCATACTAGACAATACAACTAGTGCACCAGCAACTGAGCTGAAGAGAAGAAATGCAGAGACAAAAGATTCAGAGTATTAAATAGGATTTTGTTTACGGTCTTGAATATCCTGTTCCAATGCATCTGCCATTCATGCAATCACTAATGAAGAACCATTCTTTTTTTTTTTCCCCCCAAACAACCCTTCAATTTTCTTGAAGAATTTAGTTTTACATACAAATATGCATTACTTGGTCATACTATTTGTGCCGTAGAACAAAGAGCTCAAATGTCAAGCCTCTAGCAAAGCTGTTGAGGGGACCAGAGAAGCCAGCTCCTGTTCCCTTGCTCACTTAAATTTTCTTCCTAGAGGAGACCAAGCTGTCCCATCAGGGTGGTACAGAGGCAAGAAACAGCAGAAACTAAAGAACACAGCAAAGAAAGGGTCCCTAAATTGCAGCCAGGCAAGAAAGACCCCAAATACCAAGAAGGACCATGTCAGAGAACTGCAGCCTCCTGTTGCTTGCAACAGCTGTGAGGATGAGGAGAAAAATGTGGGTCTCTGCTATGGAAATAACCTGGCAAATCCTGCTGAAATGGGAAGTGCAAAGCGAAGCCATCGAATGACACTGTAGAGTGACTGAAAAAGAAGAACAAGGGCTGTGTTTACTTTAGCTTTCTTCTGTTCAGCCTGTTTCTAGCCTTTTGCTGTCTCTTGTTTATTTAAAAGCCTCCACACACCAAAAAATTAACTCAATTCGCCACTTGTGACATGAGACACTGCAGAAGCTCCTCCTTCCCTCAGCACCAAAGCAAATGCCAGCCGAGAAGAGGGCTCTTTCACCACAGAGGCAGCATTACCCTTAAGTGAACCAGCATCTACACATGCAAAACCTTCATCCCAAGTGGGGAAGACCTTTTAACTTGACTCTGCCAGACATCAAGGGGATTAAGGGTACCATTTAACTCAGCCCAACTTCTCAGCTAACAGTATCCTTGCATGCACCTCCACTGCTCTTTTGCAGCACTGGGCAAGCTCACTTCAGCCAGCTCTTTAAGGCTTTTATCTTTAAAGCAAGCATAGATATAAAGTTCAACAAGCCATGGAAACGCAACCCGAAGCACTCCTCTGACATAACCTGCTCCACTCGCACAAGGGAGCGGGAACAGCCAGCACCGCACAAGCTCCAGGGTGTCACTGAGGGATCACAGGCACTACTGGCCCTGTTTATCTCAACAAGGGAAGACCTGCCACATCCACAGCAGAGCAGGATTTGTTCCCCTAAAAGCATCCCAAACCCCCACCTTCTGTAGAAAGGTTTCTCACAAACATTGCCTGTTTGCAAAGGATGGTTTGTGCCGGGGTGAAATGAAACAAGTCCAGTTGTTGCGTTGCTTTTTCTCTGGGGTGCAGGTTCAGGCCAAAGAAATTTAACTGCTACTCAGCTGTTTTCTGCTGACATCGCTCACATTCCTCTCTCTTCTCAAATGACATTTGGAACTCCCTGCCAGACAGTGCAATTTGATATATGCCCCGATGATGGAGGGTGGAGGTGAGGAAAGTACGTTGGCTAATATTTTTCCATTACAAATCTAAGTGGCCCAATCTACAGTTTAATCTGCAATAAACCCAGCAATTTCTGAAGGCTGGGTTACTGACTCAGGGCCAATACTTGTACCTGAAACCTTTACAACCTGATTACTTCTAAATATTGGTATTAATTTTATTACAACCTCTATTTCTAAGCTACAGCTTTTGAAACTACCCAATGTATTTTTAAGCCCCACTCTCGGATCTCAAGACAAGATTTGTTTCTGTTCAGAGCCATTCAGCTGGCACCCAACCACAGTACCAAAATCCTCATTCAACCCCAATGAGATTTTTTTTTTCCAGGTGCCTTTGAGATCCTTCAGAACTGAAAATGATGGTTTGCCTTTCATGAACCCAAGTTTCAGTGGCTGCCACCAACAGAGAAAAAAGCCAGCATTTACCACACAGGGTTCTTCCTATACTAATGGCAGGAAATACCACAAATACCAGGATGAAATAAAAATCCACAGCCCCTCCAAATGCCACATGAACTGGCAAGGTAAGGGCTTAGAATTTCTGGTATTTAGAAGTCAATGCTCCTCTATGCGTCTGGAAATTCAGGGATTTATTACTGCCTCTTATCCACGAATACAAGTTTGCTTATTTTTCTTTCTTGTCAAAACAGCAGTGCTCTCAGAATTATTATATTTCAGACATAAGCAACAGGGATGATCACATCAGGAAAAAAAAACACTTCTTTGCCCCACTCTGCAAAAAAACAAAACAACAACAATCTCTCCCTGCCTTCTTCGCAAAAAATCTTTCCTTTCTGCTGGGACTGAACCATGCTGGGATACTTGGCTCCATTTCTTTTACCATCTCCCTGCACTTCTCTCCCAGTCCTGGGAGAGCTGAAACCCGACAAGAAATTCTACTCCTCTGTCAGCTGGCCTAAGGACAAGGAGGACAGATCTCTGAGGAAAGTCAGCTCCCAGGGGGCTCACAACTGAGAAGCATTTCAGCTGCCCTACTGTAAGAGCCTTGCCCTCCCCAGAAGCACAGCCTCAGCTACTAGACGTGCAGCTGGGAGGGACAGAGCGAGGAGGGGAACACGCGTGGACAGACAGCCCACTGCATTCCCGATGCCCATGTGACTATCTAGCTGTGTGTCCTAGGAGATGGATTCTCAGTCCTGGTGTAGGCAACAAAAGCATCAATGTCCTCAGGCTTACGCAAATCACAATCTTGCAGGCAAAACTTCAGGCAGGGAAATTTCCACTCTTTGTATTAGTTCAAGATTTACCACTCAATCTAAATAATATTATCACCCAGCTAAACTACTCTGACCACCTCTCTCTCAAGGTGTCTGGGGCCAAATCTCACTAGAGACTGACAAAGTACCAGCAAAGAGTCCTGGGCCCACCCTGTCCCTTTACAGGTCCCTCAGGGCTCCTATTCACACTGACAGAGACTGCTGGGCTAACCTGATACAGACATTGCTTCCTTCCAAGCAGTCACTAAAACATCTCTTTGTAAGGGATTTCCAGAGTATATTTATTCTGAGGTCTTCTCCAGCCCTTCACCCCTATGGGGACATTCTTCGTGACAGCCGATATTCACTTCCCTCAGTATTGCCTTACAGGCAAGAGGCAAGTTAGTTGGTCTGAGGCTTCTTTGAATAAAGCAGCACTTAGGATGAAAAAAATGTGACAAAAATTTGGTCCTCCTCATTCAAAGGACCTTATCCAGCAGCAGAGGGAGTGGGTAGGGCAGATTCACCTTCAACATGATTATCTCTTGCTAGCTCTCCTTACAGCACTCCCAGCTTCTGCCCTTCACTGGATGCTAAGCATGAATGTGGGAATGACTCACTGCTGATCTTGGCAAAATACCAGTCTCCCTCCCTTTGCTCCAGCTTGGAATAATCCCAATTTTCCAAATGGCTTCAGTGAATCCAGGATTTAAGTTCAGCTATTAAAAAGTAGTGGGAAACCATAAATCACAGGATTTATATCAGTAAGTTCTTTGATGCACTCAGAACAGTTACTGGGAAATATATGATCTTCCTAAAAATAACTAGTTATGTGAACACCAAGGGAGAAGCTACTGTCCAGACATAATGCATAGACAGTCTCGTCTGCAACCCACCATCCCTAAAGGCAGGCATGGAGGACTCCTCTTTACTCTCTTGCTGCTATAGCTGTGTTAGAATTGATAATGTGCTGAAATGAGACATGCTTACAGTGATGCTAGAGCAGTATAAAAACACTGCAGTCAATTAACAGACACCTGCTTTCTAGTCCAGCAGGGTGTGATCGCCAGCCCCAGAGGTGGCCATTTTTTCCACCCATCATATTGCTCACAAAATGGCTCATGTTTACAAACTTTCCTGCCACTCATATGGACATAGAATGCTAGGAACAGAGAAGGACAGCTAATCTGAAAACACGTCAGGGAAGAAAGAAGATAAATTCACTTTGCAGTCCACACCTTGTGATAAATTTTCACCAACAAAACTTTTCCAGCCTGTAGCTGACAATGTTGCTCTGCCATGGGAATACCCATTTTCAGCTTTTGCTCATGTTGTTTTTGGTTTCCACTTTTGCTGTTGGTATGTTACTAGAGCATGACAGAGTTTGTGTAACTTATGGATGCAGTTCCCGTAACAGCACCAATGGGCGTCACCATCACTGATGCATACATGGTGACAAAATATGACTTGTACTAGTTAAGTTTTAGAGACAACACCAGGCTTTTGAACCACGTATCACAAATGTCCTACTGAAAAGATCAGAGCACACCTACCATCTGACTTGAGTTAGGACAGATCAGGAAACCACGCACCAGTAGTACATGAGCTCCAGGTCACAGGAAACACCTGTGCTGCCATGGCACCAGATGCCTACTCAGTATAGCATCTGCAGGAGCAACAGAAACACGTATATCCTCTCCACACTGCCAACAATCCTTCTGCAGCACAACACGACCAAAACACAACTTCCACCATCAAGGCGATTTCAGTCATTAAACCCCAAACTGTTGCAACTCAGCAAGGAACGCTCTGAAAACTTCAGTGGCAGTGCATGGTGCAGCAGAGATGGTCTGGGGAGCCTGTAAAGCAAATCCGTGCTGTCCTGTGGATCCTCCTGCACGCAAATCCATGCTGAACTATGGTGGGACCACTGAGATGCTCCACCCTGCAAGGAGGGCAATGGTTACAGCAGGCTGAAACAGGAAGAGGGAGCTCTTCCACTGTGCCCTGTAGAAACTCAAAGGAAAGGACCATTCTGAGTTTTGTCTCATCTCCTTCCCAATCTCATCTTCGCTCTCAGAGCCCCATATCACTTCAGTTTCTTCCGTTGCTACTTCCATCACTCCATCCCCTAAGAAAGGGGACATTGTTCTTGAGGTCAAAGTGCAGCAATCCAGCAATTTGCACTTCCAAGCCTCCTGTATCTCACCTTCCCACTTGCTCTATAGTCCTACTGGCAAGAAGCTACCAGGAAAACAAACACAGATTCACCCTGCTGGGAGCTTCCAGCTCCAAATTAACATGAAGCTGGGAAGCAGGAATTACTGCACAGAGCACTAAAAACCTTTGGTTTAGGCTTCTTATGCATCTAACTTTTGACTGCAAGCTCTGTCTGCACACGATCAGAGTTATTGGTACAACCCACTTCGAAAATCTCTGAAAAAGATTCAGCCACTGCTACACGGTGAGGGAAGATGTCTTGATTTAAGAACACAGGCATTACTAGAAAGGGAAAAAATAAAAGGGTCCCTTACTGTTCTGACATATCAAAAGCAGACTAATGAACCACTAGTTCATAGAACGACCCTGCTCTTCATTTCAGAGCCAGGCTGGCCTTTTGTGTTAAGGATACTGAATAACAAGAGCAAGAACAAACAGAAAGAACCCTTTCCCCCTGCCCAAAGTAAATTTTGAAATGAAATCATTTAAAAACTACACCCTTCTGCCCTACTTTAAGGTCCACATAAGAACAGATGAAAAGTTTTGTTCTATTGGCAAAACTGAATCAAGGCTTTTGATCCTCAAAGATCTCTTAATCGCTTTGCACAGCAGTTCTTTTCATTATTTCAAACACATTTGAAGACAGATACTTTTTTCCCTTTTTTTTTTTCCCAAAAAAAATCTGTTCTGTGTTTGGGCCATTTCCCAACCAACTATGGCATTATAGCAGAAAGCTGTTGGTTCTTCACTCACTCTAAGTTTCAACACATATGCATGCTGATCTGCCTTAGAGAAGTCTTAAAAAGCATGGTCCTTGCAACTAATTGCACTAGCTCACGGTATCCGCCTCTTCACCCTTCTGATGTTTAAGAAGAGTTCCAAGGAAGATTATATGCTTCTGGCTAAAAAAAGAAAGTAGTTGTTGGTGGCACTGTTGTTGTGTTGGGTTTGGCTTGATTTTTTATTTTTTTTAAAGCTTGACTCAGAACTGCAATCTTGGTCGCATCAAACTGAACTTAATTCAAGGTTTCTCCAAAATTTCACGTCTCTGCCATTCCAGTAAGTCATACTGCATCAAATCACCAGTATTGAAAGAAATTGATAGAATTTACAATAACCCTGACCTTAGCACTCCAGTAAGTGAGGTGAGTGCTTAAGTGAACTCAGACGGAGATTTTCAACATTATGTATAGGATTCTTCAGTTTTTTATTTAATTCTTATTTTTTAGCTCACTAAACAACTGAGAGGGCAGACTTCTTGAAACAAAAATCATCCTTTTGTTCTTGGTCTGTGAATGAATTTGCCAAGAGTGGACTCCTTAAAATTGTAATAAAAACTATAGACAGGAGAGACTGTAGATGGAGTGAGAGTTAACTGGCTGACAAGCTATTGGGGGGGATGGATAACAAAAACAAACTCCACCTGGAAACCTGCTTGTAGGCAGCAGAGCAGAGCAACAGTTGAATGTGCTCAGAGCCAGAGGCATTGTTTAGCAAGTGGGTGGATGCTTTTTGAGCCAGCTTCATCTACCCGAATGGTGTCAAAGCCATTGTAAACTGCCTTATTAAATTCTGGTCACAAAGCAATCCAGAGCTGAGGAGGGCCAGCAACAGAAGGCTCCTGGCTGCACCAACACGGTACAGGCGTATGCTTTGTCACAGTAAAAGACGCAGATAATAACTGTACTCTGTCCTGCAGAAAACCTCCCTCATTCAGGCCAGTCAACACTGCCAGCCTGAGACCCTCCGGCAGTTTGAGAGGACACTGTCTCCATGTGATCTGGGTTATCAGAGACACCTCCATGTTCCCTTGTCATTAACAAGAGGAAAGAATGTCTTTCTGACAGGCATCAGAGGATCTGATTTGAACTTCTGGCCCCTGCATGTAGCTATCAAACACTTCAGCCCCTCTGAGCCTCCTTTTTCCTCGCCTACTCTCGTTTTCCTGCATTTATACCCTAAAGGCAAGGGAAGTCTGTCTATAAATATACATGGTACACAGCACCACACCATTTGTGCTGATATTTGGGCCTTCAGATTCAGCCAGAGTAAAACGACATTTAGATCTTGGTCATTTATTCCACTGTACCAGATGAGTCAGACGAAACCCAGCTGAGACCACAGCAGCCATGACTGTCCTGCAAACTGCTTCATTGGCATAGAACAGAGGATGAAACAGATGCCCAGCCAACAACCGTCCTCCAGCACTGCAGGCTTGTGGCTATCTCACAGGGAAAGAGCCACCCCCAACACCAAGCCCACACAGACCTCACAGAGGCTGTGCACGTCCACACAGCACAGGAGAAAACAGACTTGGAAAAATGCGCTTGTTCCTCACCAGCTTTTAGGAGCTGCCTAACACAACAGGCACCAGTGTTTGTCACATCACAAAGCTTGACAAGACAGAACTAAAAGGAAACCAAGCATTTCAGCCACCTCCTGACTAGCTTCGCATAACACAAGTGCCAGACACAGGTTGACAGCTAGCGTGTGGCAGGAGAGAATTTTTCTTCAGAGCATCCCAAAGGACAGAGCTTTCTCACCTACACAGTCACAGGGGTTACTCGCTGTAGGTAGCTCCTATTTTGCAACACCTTCCTGCAGCTCAGTCCTGTGGCTGCCACAAGCCACAGATGAGTTCTGCACTTGGCATGGATTTCTGTATTTCTACATGTCCTACCTACTGGTGGCTTGCTGCTTGCAGAGTAATTGCCAGCTCTGCCCTTCCCAGTGCACACTGTAACATTAAACCTTATTTTACTTGGCAGCTAGAGCTCACTTTTCGAGCAGCTGTGAGAAAAAAGAGCCCTCAACTGATGCAAATAAACATGGTCGTATTTTTAATTAGTAAATTAAAACAAACAGACAACTTGTGTCCCAGGCTGTGCAATACACATCCATCTCCATAAAGCCCCATGCAAAGGAGACCCTCTGGCCTCTCTGATGCTCTAGGAGATGCCTTGTTTTAGTATTGCACTTTCATAAGCATCTCTGATGCCTTTTTCCTTACCCCTGGGCAGTCTGAGACCAGTTGTGGAGATTACTGCTTCCACTGAAATAGAACAGTCTACCTGGAGGTGGGGATTAAACCTAGAGCATAGATTTAACCTACAGAGGACTGAAACCGTAGACTAGATCTGACTAGTTTTTGTCCATGGTCTTGTCCCTCATGTTGAGGGTAGACTTGTGAAGACAGCAAATCTAACTCACTCTCGTCTAACTCATAGCAAATGCAGTTTCCTCAAGAATAGTGGGTATGAATGTCCAGTGAAGTTTTATCCTAGCCAGCCTAATTGCTGATGGCAGTGGTCTTACTCCTAACAAACTTCAATCATTGGAGTCCAGCACTAAAATACAAGTTTGTGATGACCTTACCTAGCACAGGTTCTTGGAAACAGACAAGCAATGACAAACAGACTGATGGAGTGCCTGCAAGCCTGGCATCACTGAGTTGCCGCTTCACACAGCTGCAGCAATAGGAGCAGTAGTAGCAGCAGATGGAGTAGAACTGTTCAAAAGGCAGAGCTGGTCCTTCCTTAGGAGACATACGGCTCTAGGAACAGATGAAAACAACCACTGAGGCGATATGAGGAGAGCAGTCCTGGAACACATGCGAGAAACAAATGCAAGGCTGAGCAGTGGCTCCGTATCTTCTGTTGTTCCTGACATGGTAGGATGTTGGATACACAGGTTTCTTTTCAGGTAGAACCAAGTTTAAATGAAACATCTGATAAGTATTTCAAGCTATATCCTCAAGACAGTGGAGACAGCCAAGTCTGGGCCCTACCATCTCCTGCATGCTACAGGTCTCTGCCACTAAGTAAGCCCCAAAAGGTAAAGATGCATCAAATATGCACAAAGCTGCCAACCTAGATGTGCCCACACATGCTTCTGTCCTACAGAAAGATGCCAAGAGCAAAGCTTTTTGAGTTGGACAGGGAGACAAGAAATTCAGATTTGTGTTAAGTTCCTTTAGTATATAAACTATACTTTTAAAAAAGCATATATATACTTTCTTTATATAGTTGTATGGATGGTATTATTTGGTATTTTTGTATACCAAATACATTTTTATCCTCATGTATACATTCATGTATATAAAGTATAGAACAGTAAGGACACAAGGACCTGGACTCAGGAGCACTTGGCTTAGTTCATGTCGCTCTCATAGGCTTTCAGTAAAGTTTCAGGAGACCTGTTGTACATCTCCTGTTTTCGGTTGTTACATTTATAGAACAAAAATGTGAATCCTAACCAGAAACAGGTGAAAAATTACCTTGCCTCAGCATCTATCAATGGAACAGTTCAGACCACTAATTTCTCCGTAAGCTAAATATTGCCACTAATGCCACTGGAGAATGGTGAGGGGTTTTCATTTGGAGACTTGCTCTTTTATATCGTTCTGGATTAATTTGACTGAGGGAAAGAAGTGGAAAAAAAAAAAAAACACATTGCAAGTTCACAAGCTCAGGATATTGCATTCTGAAGCTTATCACTATAACTGGGTGGATTAGAAAGCTTTGCTGTGGAGCTTGGAGATATGAGGCCAGAGTTTTCATTATTCCCTCCTGCAGATGCTTTAACAGAGCAGGAGATTGTTTCCAGTACCTCTGCCCATCAGCTTTTCCCAATTCAGCCCATAGCTTGTGGGAGATTTGTGCAAGAAGCCAACCTGCTATTCTCATGCAACTCAAAGCCAACTCCTTCTGCAGACAACATGCAGTCTTGTTGCCGGAGTAAGTTTTGTATCTGCTTTTCCAAAGTCCCTTCTCTCAAACCAATAAACAAACAAACAAAAAAAGTTTGTTTTTAAACAACTTGGGTTAAAAAGCCAGTCTTGGAAATGTACTGAGTGGAGCAATCCTCCAGCACCACCCAAGACCAGCCAGCAAAGGAAAGATTGCCAAGGCTGTTAATTTGACAGCTGGGGTGGGGGGGGAAGCAAAACCTATTGCTACCATCTGCACAAAGGAAACAGCAGCAAAGAAAAACCCTGCTGTGTGAGCAGAAAGGGGTTCAGAATAGCGGAGACAACACAAACCATATGACACACTTGTTAAACCTCCTCTCTCCCTTTTTCTCCACCACTCAGTGCTGCAGGACAATGATCAATCTATTCAATGGAAGCCTATAACAAGACCCTCAGGACTGTCAGTGGTGCAGGTCTCTGTTTTCTTACAGATTCTGGCACATCATGGTACCGCTCCATGGTAAATCTAAGACAAGACAAATAGTTTGCATTCTCTGAACCTCACAGTTGGTTTGGATCTAGAAGACCTTTTGCAAACTGCAGCGGTCATGAAACCCATTCTCACAGCTAGAATTTGGGACGCATCACATTTTTACTGCTGTTTTTACTACCCAGTTTGAGAACCAGAGCACACAAATTAGCTTTCAAATAGGAAAGGCAGTTTTGAAAGGAGCTTGATTTAGTGTGAGCCCTTCATTCAGTTAATTTTACCCCAAAGGCAACAGTGGCTATAGTGTTACTTCACAGGTGAAGAAAGCACTTCTCACAGTTATCTTACTGCCATAGAGCCGATTGCACATTAACCTGCACTATCTGTGCAGCCTGCCCCTACAGCTGCACCAACATCTCGGGCTGGAAAGCTGGCAAGAATACCTTGGTAGTGCACTAGGAGGCTCTGGGAATTTCATTACATTTTCCATTCACCCTGCGTGTATCCAGAAGGCCATCTACGGAAGAGAACAGAACTAGCATTTGCCGCCCAACCCTCTGGAGTTTCTCCTTTCACGCCCACTGCCAAAGAACAAACACCCTTACCCCAGGCCAGATTCTGATCTTCTTCATTAACAGATTTTGCTTTTTGCTGGTGTATCAGCTATAGACTGCTGCTCTAACATCTACTGACAAGCAACTCAGAGGGAGCAAGCCCTTCCTGGCACCTCCGGCAGTGCTCAGTACTGCTTCTCCCTCTCCTCAATCTTAAGTTGCAAGAATCAAAACATTCCAGCAGTGTCCACAGAGCAGCCTGGCTGGCATCCTCCCTCAGAGGCCAGGCAATGGCTCTGGCACATGTCGAGGCTTGCTGCAGCCTGTCTCTCACAATGGTGCCATGGCAGTTCAGCCTGTGCCTTTGGCTTTCCACTTGAGCTTTGCAAGAAGCTGTAATTAGCAGAGCTGGCAGGGGCAAGGGGTAAAGAATTTATGAGCTCTGCAGTTCATTTTAGAGGGGGCACACAGAAAATGCAGCTCAGCTGGATTCACTCATCTCCTCATCTGAGCAGATGTGGGGATATCCGGTGACCTTGTTGAAAACAAACTCACCTGGAGAGATTCAGAGCCCTGTACCAGAGTTCTTCCAAAGAGCAGTTTTCACTTGATGATTGCAAAGTTCTTGCAAGCAAAGAATCCTTTTGCAAATAACAGACCATGAGCAGGGTCACATGCAGAAAAAGACAGCACCTTGCTGAAAGCATACACAGAATTTATATATGTGCCCCAAATAGGGAGGAAAGGCACAGGACCCAGGAATCCTGACTCCAGTGTCTGTTATCAGACCATTTGCCCATTACATGAGGATATACAACACCTTTTCAGTACATTCACAAGACATCTGGGAGTTGGGCAACAAGCAGGCAGACATCCTGCCCCACTCATCAAAACATCACTTTGGATATTAATGAAGGGGTCAGGGTTTGGTGCAATCCTGTACCCTACTTAAGAGTTATTGTCCAGGAGAGAAGTGACAAAATCTCAGGGGTTGCCAGTGCATGACAAGTCACAGCAGTGTACCATGAGATGACAGACAGCTGTGGTGTGAGCAAACCTCCCTGCAGGACTGTCTAACTCCAACTTAAAATTGAGCTTCTGTTTCAAGTCAGATTTTCCCCTGATGTGCCTCATCCTGCCCAGAGACAAAAATAGAGAAAGTGAGAAAACAGACCTCTATTACCAACTGCAATCCCCACTGCCCAGCAACCAGCTCTGTACTCCACGTTAACCTCACATAAAGAGAAAATAATAAAACCCAACAACCCACACTACCCACAAAATAAAATATAGACAACATAAGCCTTTATGCAGTTCAGGCAGGCAGCAATCACCATGTGTCTGCAAGCTGAGCAGAGCAGAGCCGCAGTGAGTGTCCTACAGACACCTCCTAACCTCTGCTCCTGCTCTTCCTGAATGTTCTTCAGCATTGCTGATGTAGGAGGTGAGCTACTACAGTTTGAACCATGTCACTAGGTAATCTGGGGCTGCAAAGCTAGGTCTCCTGCCTGTTCCACTGAATAGGATGATCCCCCCATCTAGGGCTCCTTGGTTCTTATCTATTCAGAGTTGACTATTTATGACTTTTTTTCCTGCCGGAAAAGAAAACATAAGACAGTGGATATCACAATGACTATAAAGCAATAGTTACATAAGAGTTAATTTGCTGGCCTGCATGCAGATGTGGTGGGGAACACAGGCAGAACTGCACCCTGCTGCTGGCATTGCCTGCCATAATTACCCCTAACCAAACCGTGGTTACACCCTGCTCTGTACCACATCTTGTATGCCTATCAGATCCAAACACATCTCAGACGGATACGGTGCCTGTTTCTGTCCCTGATGATGTCTACATTAGGGCTTAGAGTCCAAACAGGACTGCTTATGCCAACTTGGTATTTAACAAATGATTTGGATGAGCCAAGGTAAACAGGGACCATGGAAGGCAAAGGAGCTGTTCTGACTGAGGGAGCACATTATGCCCTCACCTTTTTTTATGAGGAGCACGCTAGCCCTGAAAGAGAAGTGTGAGGTGACAAGAACTCTAACCATTATAAAAAGGACTGCCCTCTGTACAGAGAGAAACATCACCCTGTCCACCACAGACACTCACCCATATTCTTCCTCCATCCATGGGATTCAAAGATGCTTACACCCTTCCTCATTAATCGTCTCCCATCCCTTCTTTCTTATTACTCATCTTTACCCTGCAACAGCACTAAGGACCATCCCATCCCCAGTCCCACTAGATGTGATGGGGAGGACAGCGCACAAGGTGCTGCCTGTGGCTGCAGCAGGCAGCCCAGGGTGAGCAGCGGCACCCACTGCTCAGCATATCCCTCAGGACAAACCAGCACCCTGCTGCTGCTCAGTCTCTGCGAGGTTGGAGCCCAGGAGTCTGGGCTGCGAGGAGCACGTTCAACCTCTGGCATATAACCCTGCAACACGATCTCCCTCATTTCCACATGGGCCATCACTTTCCTATGTTGCCTAGCATGGGCACGAGCTTAACCCACCTGCTGTGGGCTGTTAGTTGGTCAAGTGTACTCCTCTAACATGACATTTACATGCAGTTACGGGGATGCTAAGAGGACATCACAACACAGCCTGCCCAGTCGATGCAGAATCTGTATGAATAAAGCCTTCTGAAGCTGCTGCAATGACAGGCTACCACCTAGTCAAGCATTAAGCTTTCCCCTCGTCCCCAAAAGAAGCAGTAACAATCAAGTTAGGAATTTGGAAGCCAGTGAGGATCATCCCACAAACAGGCCAGCTTTTTGGCAGACAGGGGCAGAAGGCACACAAACACATGCTCTCATAAGGCCATAAAGAGCTTCTGTTTCCCGACACACTGCAACAGGAGGAAGGCAGAGGGAGAGAGAGAAGCAGCAGTCTCAGGCCACATGGCAGGTCAAACCACCGCCCAGTTTGTTGGCATCCTCTAAAGTTTAAAAGTGCTTTGAGCCAGCAGTGAATCATCCCTGGCAGGTAAGAATGATGTTAATTTATGACATGCCAAGTGCAAGCAGATCTTTTGGTGACAGTCCAACAGTTTTAGTCTTATTAACACACTGCAAAGGCTCAGGTTGCAGCTGTGCACATTAAACTCTAGCAAGTGGCATTTTAAACAATGACAAACTTCAGAACAATCACTCCACACATGGAGCCAGGCCAGACAAAATTGAGGGGTGGCAGAATAAAGGTCAGGAGGCTAACCTGTTTGTCTGGGAGAGGAACAGGTGGCCTGCTTGGGTTGCTGCAGGGACTTTAAACTGTCTGAAGGACACAGCCATGGATCACTTTAACCCATTAAGCTGCTTAAGCCTTTCCTTACACTGATTTGAACTTCAAGAGAGTATTAAATCTTAAAGAGCTTAGCAATACATCTTCAGGAAAGCTCTCCCACGTGCTTATGCATTCACAGTGCACATGCTGCACTATGCAAGCATACATCCTTCCTTAGAAAGCTGGCAGACCTGAAAGCAAGGCCCCTCTGGCAGCTGCATCAGATCCCCACCACTAAAAACAGTAAGCTTAAAGTCACAGCATTGCACCAGAGCAGCAAGTCATGCTGGCAAACATACAACATGGCTGAGTGCACCAAGGGGAACACATTGCCACCACCACCACACTACTCAACAGGCATGAGGACGCTGCTCTTCAGAGACAGAGGAGGAAGACGGGTCAGAGGAAACATCCCCTGATCAGATCCTCCCTTACCAACCCCACAAGGGACAGTTAACAGCAGTTGCTGAGACCCTGTGGTAGCCTTGGACTGTGTCTAGGAAACTCAAACCACATCCAAGCAGGTGGGCTGCATACCAGAATGTTTCCTGAGTTCAGCAGACACCTTGACACCTGGGCAAAGCCAGTCCAAAGCATTCCTGACAGTCATATTCTCATCTGACAATGTGATAGTTGAGACTTGAAACACATTTTCACTGCTGAAACATAAAATATTCCAATACATGTTTAAAAGCTGCATTTCCTAATTTGAGATATTTCTTCAACATAATTTTTCAGTGTCAAAAGACAGATGTTACAGAGCAAAACAGTGAAATCTGATGTGTAATGTTTTCCAATGCACTGTTTCCAAATTAATTGTTTTCAGAATTTTTAAGTTTTTAGAAGAAAAAACATCCTCACAAGTAGAATTTCTATTTTCCAATCAAGTATTTTCCAAAAGTTGTGTTAAATGAATGCAAGGATTTAGCTACACAAGACCTGATTCAGAAAAGTGTTGGGTGTTCCTGAAGAAATGGTGGTCTCAGATTTAAACTCCAGGTGTGTGGATGTACTTACACCACAATGAAATCAAAGGAATTAAATTCTTTCACAACAAAACTTATTCTGAAATAAGAGCATCCACATATGAAATTAATCAAGAATACCCAAAGCCACAGTAAGGTCTCAGGCTACTGACTGTAAATGAAAACAATTCTCTCTCTTGCTGATTCTTGCTACGTAACACACCTGATCCCCCTGGATAAACGTTCCCAGGAATAAAGGGCTAGTCCCAGCATATCTATGAACACCTCATGATAATACTTCAAATGAGATGGACCAGAATCAATATTTTTCTTCTTTGCAGCTCAGGGCCACAGAGCAGCAAGCCAAACAGGGATGTCAGACAGTGTGCCACCCGACCCAGCAGGGAGGGGCACTGGCTCAGCACTGGCCTGGAAAGAAATTTCTAGCTAGCAGTTATCAGCTCCCACACTATTTGAGCTTCCTTGGGGGAGAAGGGTGGGAGAGGAATAGAGCTTTCAATTCAAACCTTCTCTCAAGCATGCTTCTAGGAATCAGACTGAAGTCTGGCTGCAGTTTAGATAGAGCTACTGGAGAAATTTGAGCCCCCAGGTTTCATAGTGGAGGCTTTGGAGCCAGGATTAGATGCTGCTAGATCTAGAAATCTGATATGCAGCATTGATTTAATATAAATGAATCCATTAGCTTATGTAAAGTTAGATATCTTCTATTCATCTGTAGCCAGAAGAGAATGCACATTTGTGATCTAGATAGTTTTACAGAAATGTGATTACATGCTTAAGAACAAACTTGTACCATTGTGCAGGTAACATACGGACACAGTACCGGTGCAATTGGTAACACAGCCAGGGTTTGTGTGCTGACTACAGAATGGAGCATCATTCTTGAAAGGACTGAAAAAGGTTAGGACTTATTTTCAACTATAGAAAGAAAAACAAAAGCAGACATCTAACAGAGTAATGAGCACATCAGTAGAAGTATAAAATCAAGTTATAGATCTTAACTCTACAAAGATGCAAGATACAAGCCAGCTCCGTACTATGGAAGTTACTACCTTTGTTTCTATCAAGAAACAGAACAGTAAGGTGTAAATATAAGAAATAATTAGTCCTAATAATTTTAGGCTTATGATTCTTCAATCCTTGACAACTCCCTGCTTTTCACCCTACTTTAAAAGGGATACTCACCTAGAATTCATTTAGGAGATGCTGCCAGTCTCTTCCAAGCTAGGTTTTCTGAAGAAAGTCTTTTTCTTTGTATTCCTTCTCTTCATGCATCATCTACATTGATTTAGCTTTTTGTAAAATGAAATCAGAGAGCCAGAGTCAACGCAGAGGCAAAGGCAGCCAAGTTCACATCTATGCTCAGACTGTTTCAAACCTTCAGTGCCAGAGAAGCAATCACAGTTACCAGAAACTGACCCACAAATATTCAGCTTGATTCTTCTAATTACTTTAACAATAAAACCCAATGGTTAGAATCTAAGTATAAAGGAAGATTGATAGAATAGCTGCAAGTGGAGTGTTAAAATAATATGTGACTCTGGAAAGAACACTTGTTATCTTTTAAACATTTTCCATAAGGTCTATGCAAGATCAGCAACAACTTTAGACCATATCTTCAATTTATTAAGGATTACATACCCTGTTTCTCAGCCTCAGACAAACATTAGCCTTCCACTGGAGCTTACCTGAACCAAAATGGAAGTTAACAATGCAATTTTTTTTGGCCTTCTTAATACAATAGCTTGATTTGCTGTCGTAGAAGTGCACTTACTGAACATTCAGAGTACCAATCAATAAACAAACTCAGTAAGCTTTCTTATGAAGTGAAATACCTATCTCATTTGATATGAAGAAAAAAATATATGTACAACTTCCAAGTGTCACAGAAAACAACAGCAGAACACCTTGAAGGCACCAGTCCCCACACCACAGGTGTGGTCATATTTAGTAACAGAATAGCCCTCAATGACTGACAACTTTCATTGACAGAAACAATATCAATATCAACATTCCTCATCAACATAAAAAAGATGAGGGCACTTGAGAAATTAGCCCTTGACTGCCATCATAAAGTCAGATCACTTCCCCACTTCCAGCAGAACTGCTTTCCTTGTTGAGACTCAAGATACCTCACAAATGTGAGAAGGTCCTTTGCCTGAGAGTGGGAGATGTCTGAAGGGCATAATGGGTGCTCAAAAAACACGCAGGAGGGTTTTAATATTTAAAGTATCAAAAGATAAAGAAAGCATTTGGTCAGCCCTCACTCTTTTCTGCTGACGTAGCAGGCAGAAATTTGATCGTTATAAATGGTCACTCCCAGGCCTCTGAGCCAGCTCCAGGGAATACCAGCTGGATTCTTCATTGCAGAACAGAGAGGGCTCTACTGTAATACTGAGCAAACACTGGAGCTGAGGGACAGAGACATAGTGCTTCACTTTGGTTCTCAAGTTCCCAAACTGTTGCCACATAGAACAGTCCCAAATCTTGGCTTCAAAGTCACAAAACAGCCAGTGCCTTTCCAAGTGAGATCCTCAGCTCCTCTCATTTCCTGCATACAATAGCATAATTCAGCCACTAAAGTTTCCACTTAGCTTGCATTTATGCCAAGTACTTTTAATTGCAAAGGAAAAGGATGTTAAGCTTTCCCATTTGTTTCTTTCTTATTCACAAGGGACACCGTAGTGGTTGGTAAAAGTTATAGGTTAAGGCTTGTTTTCTCTTAGGGGACTTGCATCACCCTCCTGCTGCCATGCAAGAGCTTACCTCCATCACAAGGCTAGGAAAATTTATTTTGTCATTTGTAAAGTGTTAAGAAGGTAAATCATCGTAAACTACTAACAAACAAGCATCGGTCAGGTCTGAATGGTATCTAAAACCTTCAAGGCATCAGCTGTAACCGATGTTCAGAGCCACTCTGAACAAGTCTCATTTGAGAAGGGATATCCTAGCATGCACCTGATAAACAGAATAATTCAGAGAACATCCCACTGAAAGAATTCATCAGAACAGATACAGAGTAGCAGCCTTGACTGAAGGAAAATAATGCACGGCAAGGAATGAAATAACTGGAAACTGGATGCTTAATTTCTGCTTATTGGCACCCAACCTTGTTCTAATGATGTGTTACATGAGGGAAAAAAAACCTGCTGAACACTGCTAAGCAGATAAAACACGGCCCACATCCACATCTATGGACCATGAGAGTGACACACAATGCAGCCCAACTGAAAGTTAGTTTGCTTTTGATCATTCCACAAAAGGGTCTAAAGTCATATTTTCATATGGGTTTTGCACATCTTATGCACTATCTGGTGAACCACATTTCTTACAGGGATTTATGTGAACTGGGGTTTTGGGCTTGGTAGTCTCCACCTCTTCAGCCTTGCAAAGGAAGGCTTATTAGCTAATTACCATGTAAACAAGTTGAAATGTAAATTAAATGCTAAATCCTAACATAACTTAACACCCCCAGGAGCAAAAGTTCAGTTAACTAATGAACTTCCATTCTATCCAAAAATATAGTTTATTAACAAACACACACAATAAATTGCACTACTAACTTCAAATAAAACATCTAGCAAGCTTACCTTCACACTAAGTGACATTTGATGAATACAGAGCAAAAAAGCAATACGCATATGCTTTCAACAAACACAGAATGAACTCAGTTGCAATCCAAGTTCAAGTTGTAATCTAAAGAAGGGCACACACAGCAAAAACAATGAAGACTTCACATCAACCTTGCCATTTCTTTCCACCAGACCTTTGGTCTCTTACAAAATAGGCCTGTAATACAAAAAGTAATAAAAGCTCTGGATTCAATTTACTCAGCCTCTTCCATTACGAGTTAGCTGTAATGCTTTGCAACAATGTGAGTAGTATTAAGAGGGAGGTAAAAAGCAAAGATATCCACACCCTGGAATTACATAAATCCAGCTGCAGATAGAAAGGTTGCCTAACAGAAGGCACAGACTTCAATGACATTGTCCCAATTTTTGCAAGAAATACAAAGATGGTAAACCACATTCTTCTCTCTCATGAGTTAGAGCTTGATCCAGCCTCCACTGACATCAAGGCAAAAGTTCTATTATGAGTGGTGCTCTGATGGGGCCACCATGGCCTTCAGAAAGTCACCCTCTCTAGGGAAAGGTTTGCCGATCTCCAGTCTTCAACCTGGCTGTGATGTCAGTAAAACCTGACACGCTGTTACCACACAGGTATTACAACAGTCTCGTCCTCCCTTTGTGCCAGAAGAAGGGATTTAGTAGAATGTAAGAATTTAATTTATGTAAGTATTATGTAAGAATTCAAGCCAGCTTGGTAACAACAGCTCCAGTCTGCTCAGTGTAAGGTGACCACAATGAAGTAAATAGAAGGTTTGTGATGCACCTCAGTAAGAGCCCAAGGAAGCATCAGGCCAAAACAGAAAAACACACTCACTTGTTGATATTAGAGCTCATTCTTTGCTCAGGAAAGGACATTAGTATTTCTGACACTCTACAGGGGCAGTAGAAGGAAGGTTCCCACGAATAATGCTCCAAATGTGTCCAGTGTAAAACTGCTCAAGTAGTATTCTTAAACAAAGCCAGAGAGATTTCTTGGTTTTCTTTGTGGAAACCATCTCTATAAGCACAACCCAGCAGGGTCTCAATTTTATTAACATGGTGCCTGTTATGACAGCATAAACAGTCATGCATGTGCTCCTTAACTGTATTACTAGTTAATCTCTATTCAGGAAAATTTCACAGCAATATCAACGAGTTACAAATTTATCTCCTCTTTCCACTCCTGCATCTCTTTATCATGCCTAGAAAAATCAGAAACTTCTGATCCCACCCTAAGCAAAGAGCTGAGACCTATTTTTATGACCAAAAAGTGCTAGGTTTTTGTTTTTTTAACTGCTGGAACCAGATTTTTTTTGCAGCTCAGGGAGGAACTGCTCTCAAGGTGATCTGATCAACAAGAGCGATCAAAAATAACCAAGAAATAAATGCTTTAAAGAGAAGCCACAAAATATTTGATCTTGCACTGAAAAACTAGTGATGCAGTTCAATCAGCAACAAGCTCCCTTTCCTCTCTGCAACCACCATAGCAGACTCTGTTGTTAATTAGTTATGAAGTACTCTTACAGTAGAGCAACTGAAGAAAAAAATTGGACAAGTGAGAATGGAGTTATTTTAATCTAGGACAATATTACCCAAATATACAGATGAATACAAATACTGTTTGTATCAAAAACATTCAAGAAACATGAAATTAAGCTGCATCTTCAGTCTATATATTGGCTTTCCTCTTCTTTTTATAAAAATAGGATATGACATTTCAGCTTCAATTGCATGTTTAAGTCATTTATTCACTGAATATTCCATTCTTTAAATATCATCTATTAAAACGTTAGTTAAGATTCATCCTGATTATAGAACAGACTACAATTTCTTCCTCTGAACTGCACTTGCAGACAGTAAAACTCAAAAAGGCTGATGGGAAGATAAAAACAAAAATAAAAGGAGCAAGCTCCACTCTTACATTCTAACTCCTAATAAAACAAACATCAGTGTCTTTTAGCCAATCAAAACGCTGAACTCCAAAATAAAATTTTATTTACAAGCCAAATTCAGAAATACTTTGTTTTAAAGTCTATGAGTTGCTAGGGGAGGTGTCCCTGCCCATGGCAGTGGGGTTGGAACTAGATGATCTTTAAGGTCCCTTCCAACCCAAGCCATTCTACGATTCCATGAAATTATTGTACCAAAAATCAGCATTTTTAACACTACTGTAGTTCTCTTACCATCCATTAAGAAACTGGATTCTGTACTACACTTGCACATTTCTGACATGGGAAGATACTGTACATGGGTAATTTACATCTCGAATGTGCAGTTCTGAAGAAAAAAACAGCTGAAGATTCATTTTGCTGCTCCAGTGGTAAACCCCACCGGGTGGGAAGGCCTGTTGGGGATACCAACATTGAAACAGAATTAGTCAAATGACACAGTAAGAAATCCAACAGTAACAAGTCTGTTTGGACATGGCTCTTTCCCCTACTGCAAAGCAGATTTATTAAATGGGATTTATTTTAGAAAGTTTCACAATTCTTATAGAGTAGATGATGCCCGCATTCCAGAAGGATTAACTTCTACATTTCTTAATGCTAATTCAACTCTCTAAAAGTCAACCCAATAAAACCAGCAAAGCTTT